>JAOTOM010003255.1:0-143934 GCA_034440615.1 Ashinkailepas kermadecensis
AATAACTGCACTGTCCATGTCCGGTGAGACTCGCGTCCGAGAAGTGATGAAATCCCTGTACTTTTGCACAGGCAAAGCCCTCTGGTATGATGCACCTTCATACTCGCAAACCTTGCAGATTATCAAGATCCGTGCGCCACTCGTCCCATTGTGTCAACACGTGCTCGGACACGGGATCATCCCACCGATATCCGTCTTTGCACAGTTCTTTCAGTATGATCCTGATTGGCAGAATGACAGGCGAAATGAACCCCAAAGGGTCGCAAATGGCGCTCAACGTTGACAGCATACCACGCCTAGTGCTCCTGTTGCTCAAGTTAATCGTAAACTTGAAAACGTCGGTTTCTGTGTCCCCTTCTACGCCCAACGCCCGCTGTGAGGTGTTGATGTCATGTTGATTGGTGACTGCTTCCATCACTTTTGGACTGTTGGAAACAAACTTGTGGATGCTAAATCCACCTTGCTCACACAATTTCTTCGTTGTCTCTATCAACTCAATAGCTTCATCAGTATTGTGTAGCGACGCCAAACCATCGTCTATGTAGAAGTCACTTCTCACAAAAGCTGCCCCCTCTTTTCCATATCGCTCTTCTTGGTCATCAGCAGTAGCCTTCAACGCGAACATTGCACATGCAGGAGATGATGTGGCTCCAAACAAGTGAGTGGTCATCCTATATTCAACTGGTTCTTTGGAAAACCCGTTCTTCCACCATAGAAATCTGAGGAAGTCTCTATGTTCTTCATTAACCCCTACCTGATTGAACATTCCCTTGATGTCACATGTGATGCCCACTGTACCCTTACGGAAGCTGCAAAGAATCCCTGTTAAACTGTTCGTCATATCAGGACCTTGAATAAGTTGGCTGTTCAGGACACACCCTTGGAACTCCACACTACAGTCAAAGACTATTCGCAGTTTCCTTTTTTGGGGGTGGTATACTCCATGATGGGGAAGATATCACACTCTTTCAACTTCTGTCTCACCCTTGGGAGTTTCCGCAGCATGTCCTTTCTCGATGGTCTCTCTCATCGTGTTCTCGTATTCTTGGCGGAAGGATTCATTCTTTTCCAATTTAGTCTTGAGACTGTTCAATCGCCTCACAGCCACTATTCTGTTATTAGGCATTTCCAGACCTTCATTCTTCAGTGGAAGAGGCATCTCATAATGTTCATCCTCCCTTTTGTGGATCCCCTTTTGCATTTTGTCCAAGAACTTTCTATCTTCTATGGACAATCCAGTGGCTGGAGTAGTCTCTTCATAGTCCCTTTCTAACATCTGACTGATTCGGTGGGGAGTGATCTAATGCACTTGTGTTTTGAATACAAAGTGGCATAGCTTCTGGTGACCCTTCCCAGTCTCTACATACTGGCATGCCGTTGATCCTAGCTTGGGATTTCGGATAGGGCCAATGATGTCCCGCCCCAACGATATTCTCATTGCCCATGGATCATCGTCATCACCTGGGATGACATATTTCGGTTTCACAGCCTTGGTGCAATTCGTTCCAATCAGAAGGCCGACCTCAGCATCAGGCATGTATGGTGGCAGGTTATCCACAATGGGCTTCAGGTGGGGCCACCTTCTTGCACTTTCTTTTCTTGGAATTGCACATCTTTCTACAGGTCCTTTTGAGCATAGCAAGCTGGCAGATCAATGACTTCTGTGCTACTTACTGACTGCACAGTGTTGTCGTGCTTTCTATTGTTAACTTCCCATCACTGTTCTCATCTATAACGTCAATGGCTTCCCATCACTGTTCTCATCTATAACGTCAATGGCTTCCCATCACTGTTCTCATCTATAACGTCAATGGCTTCCCATCAACTTTCAAGCATTTAGAAACTGATTCTGAGACAAAGCATGCATCAGACTGTGGATCAATAACAACATACACCAAAACTTTCTCTTTTGGGTTGGTTCTGTGGTACAGTTCTACAGGTACAATCATTGAGTGACAACATCCCACTGAAGCAGCATCTGTTTTCCCTCACGAAACATGCAATGATATTGCCTGTTGACTTTCAGCTCCTTTTGTGACAGCCTGTTCACCAGATGACACCTGATTGGCACTATATGCTGCTGGCAGGTACCTATCATCATGAAGAAGTGTAGGATGCTGTCTTTCACACTTTGCACACGTTTGCTTTTGTTGGCAAACTCTCCACCCGTGACCTCTTTTTAAACATTCTCGACATAGCTGGTACTTTGCCATTGTGGCTTGTCTCTCTGCCAGGTTCATCCACCCGAACACATTACAGACTCCAATGACATGCTTCTGTGGACAAAGAATGCATGCTGAGCCACTGCTCATTGCCTCTGTTGTTGTTGTCATTGTTCTCACATGATCCACATGCCTTGTTTTTCTCTCCCTTCCATGCACCTCTGCAACATCCAGTGGACCACATGCAATGCATGCTTCCTTTTCCAGAAATTTCACAAAGCAAGAGAGTGGTAGGTATCCCCGTTGGCTTTCATACAGCCATTCATCAACAACCCTTTTCCATCTGTCCACTAGATGTTTGGGAAGCTTTTGCAACATCATGTTGTGTTCATTTGGGTCATCTAAGACTGTCATCCCATTGAGATCATATGATGCCACTTGACAGTGATTCCGGAAATCAGCAAAATCTCTTAGGCCCTTTCCATCTCCTGGTTTGATCACCGGCAACTCCCTCACTTTGTTTCTGTAGGCAGTTGCCGTAATAAACTGGTTCCAATACCTATCAATCAGCTTTTCTTTAGCCCTTATGTGGCATCCTCAGTGTTGACATATAGAAACCCTAGGATGACATATCTGGCTTCACCTGTTGTGTACTTGTTCAGAAAATGTAGCCGCTCTGCAGGTAATGTGGCCCTTTGCTCTATATATGTTTCAAAGGATTTTATCCGCAATGAAAATTGGCTCACATCCCTTTTGTACACATCTGGTTCCAGAGCTGGTAGGTGATCTTGTCTTATTTCCTGTTTAAATGCTTCTATAAGCCCACGTAACATCTCTGTATTCCGGCATCTGTGTTCAACTTTGACATCTGATCCAATACCAGGTCTTTCTGGTATGGGCATATCAACTTGTTCCACGTGTCTTGGTGCAGCTTCTTGATTTGACTACTGTAGTTCTGCAATGCCTTCACAGACATTCTCATGGTCATCAAGAGCTCGCATTTTTGCCTCACTAATTGCTAGCTGACTGTTCAATTCAAATTCTTGCTCTTCAAGCTCTAGCTTGGTCTGTATCTCAGCTTTTCTCCTCTTCATTTCAGATTGTTGCTTCAGCAGGACAACCTTGGTCTTAAGTTCTTCTTGTTTCTGAGCCTTTTTTAATCGTAAAGAACTCACAGTGGAACATACAGTGCTTGCATGGCTAGACAGTACTGACCTGGTAGCAGCACCAATGTTAGATGCATTATCCTGGGGATTTACATCTTCAGTTGCATCTTGTGCTGTCGGCATCATGCTGTCAAGTTGTTGTTGTTTATCTCTCTTATCCTTTAGCTCCTTTTGATACAACTCATCCGTCTTTGTTAGTGTACGAGTCCTCCTTCCTCTTCCCAATTCCACATCTTCCTGGTAACTTGACTCACTTATAGCTAAAGCTTGTGACAATTTACACTTCTGATGTGAGTATTGATCTGAATCCCCTCAAGCTCAGCATGCTTGTTCACCAATATCATTGGAATCAGTCACCTCAATCTTCAATAATACTCATTATCCATGAGGTTATGACAGGAACAAGAGGAAATATCCAACACATGAGAGGGTGGATTAAGAACTTCCAGGAACCATGAAACACTACATGTTAGTTTCTAACATACATGGCAAAAATGTTAATGGAGCATATTGTTCTCTTAGTGTCAAATAAAAAAAAACACTCTGGAGCTTAGGCACAACCTAAAGCCAAGGTTTTTACTGTAATGGCCAGTTTGGTTTCGATGCTGATTCTAACAAAAGAAAGGATGCTATTGGATTTGCGGTATATTTTTACGTAAAAACCTGCAAAACATACAGTAATGACTGGTTTCTGGTCCAATTCTTATAATGACGCAACAATGCTCACCGAACACGTTCAGACCCACCTTGACCACATCGGTAAGCCAATACCTACTTGATGCGAGAATAATGCAAACATTAACAATCAGGTAAGGCATTATTCGTTTCTTCACAGCTATATCACAGGAATAGAAGGCTGGTTACCAGCCTTTTACGGCTGTGAGGCTGTTCAATAACACTCTTTGAGGGTCTTCCTCCCTTTCTGATCCGTATGATTCTAGTGCCATTCAAAGATCAAGCACACGATTATTGCCAACACTTTTCTGGAGGCGTGTTCCCCCGAGCGCAAGGACCGGTGAACAAGAGCCAACGCCCTCTCTCCCCTCTCTGATCGCGCCATTTCTCACTTACAAACGCCGCGGCAGCGCGAATGTCGCCACAGCGTCAACTTCGCCGCAGAACACAACTGCGTCGGTTTCGCTCACTAAATTCAACATCCCATACACACTCTGGCGCCGTCACAGTGGTTATTGTGAAAGTTGAACGTGAACACGAAGTAAGTCTTCAATGGCCTGCAGTGCATCAGAACACGATGGCCGCGTAATTAGTCTGATGGAAACATTAAAAATAGAAACTTCCCAGCAAATCGTGGGAAAGTTGGGTTATGATTTGTGAATTGCCAGCGTTTGGGAGCTGTCCATATTGAGTCCGCGACAACGTAAAATACTTCTCCTGAGACCTGATTATTTTCGTAAGATGGCGGGCTGCGTGACTTGCTCCAGCTGCCAAGACACAGACAATCCATATGATCACCAAGTCACGATTCCTTCATGATTTGTCCAACAGCCCGGTCTGTGAACTTAGATGGGATAACGGAACGTTTATAAACCCCCGATATGCACGTCGAACCACCCGAAACAATGGGAAAGAAAATCGAAGGACAGCCCAGACACATGCTAAGGAAGCACCGAAGGACAGCCCAGGTACATGATAAGGAAGGACAACCAAGCCACATACTAAGGAAGCACCGAAGGACAACCCAGCCACATGTTAAGGAAGCACCAAAGACAGCACAGGCGCATGCTAAGGAAGCACCGAAGACAGCACAGGCGCATGTTAAGGAAGCATCGAAGACAGCACAGGCGCATGCTAAAGAAGCACGGAAGACAGCACAGGCGCATGCTAAGGAAGGGCAGCCCAGGCGCATGCTAAGGAAGCACCGAAGAGCAGCAGTGGCACATGATAGTGCGCACCACAAATGTGTATGCATCTTCACAGTAGTAAGCATATAGTGATTTATGTATTGTGCTCAATAGTGGCATCCAAATTTACTTTAGCTATTATGCCACGGTGATATACCGGTATTTAATGATAATATACACATGAATATACGACACAATATGATACAACATTCTTTTTAAGCACAGTACAGAGAATATCATGAAATTCGCCATGAAAAATGGAAAATATACGTCACATAACACCGGATAAGACATACACGAATACCTACCAAAACACACCCAGAAACTGACGTTCGGAAAATAAGAGGTGCATTAACGTGATTCCTCTAAAAGTCATGCTGGAGCCACCAGGTGCCGGCACTGTAAAGACTGTTCCGAGTATGCATAACACGCTGAGGGAGGCTGCTTTTGGTCGCCTCCAGGCAGCATTGTCGGGTTTGCAGCTGGAGGCTAGCTGGACCCCACGGTGTTCGCTGCTTTTGGTCGCCTCCAGGCAGCATTGTCGGGTTTGCAGCTGGAGGCTAGCTGGACCCCTCGGTGTTCGCTGCTTTTGGTCGCCTCCAGGCAGCATCATCGGGTTTGCAGCTGGAGGCTAGATGTACTCCACGGTGTTCGCTGCCATGGTCGGGTTTGCAGCTGGAGGCTAGCTGGACCCCACGGTGTTCGCTGCCATGGTCGGGTTTGCAGCTGGAGGCTAGCTGGACCCCACGGTGTTGCTGCCATGGTCGGGTTTGCAGCTGGAGGCTAGCTGGATCCCATGGTGTTCGCTGCGATGCATTGGCTCAGTACGTTGCAATCTAATTTGGTTTTTGTGAGCTTAGCCTTTCCGGTCCTTTCTTGATGACACAATTTGTCCTGATGTGATAAGTAAAAAGGTAAAGTTTCAAGGACAATTTTAGTTGGACTTTTCATTGTTGATGATATTTATTTGCCAGTTTTTTTTATATGAAGGCAATGGAGGGCAATGCATTGGGTACCGATGTTAATATACATGGAAATTGATTTCGCACCCATAACTGACATGATTGGTGAAACATATCTTCATAAATTATGCAATAGCCACATCCAGTCACTAAGTGAAGAGAACTGAACAAAACGAAGTGCACTGGCTTACAGAAGAGCACGGCCAGAGGAGAGGCTAAGGGGGAAATAGCCCCTCTTGGAAACAGAAAACCCGAGACACCCCCACTGCCCCCGCCCCCCAGGAAACGAGAAGTTCCCTTGTCACGCCCTAACTGTACCCCTCCCCAGGAAACAAAGGAGGTGCTCTCAAGGGAAGGTGTCCTAAGATGTTAGCCCCTTACAAAAAAACCATGCTGCATTATAGGGCTCACATGTAACAAATACTGCTGCTTGCATCAAATCAAATGTCCACAAAGCAAGTTAATAACCGCTGTTTTAAGCTAAAAAAGAGGAAATTAAAGGCATCCCGGGAAAAGTATCGGTTGTATGACTTCATGAAGCAAACCATGCTGTAAAATTGTATAAGTAAAAGCTAAACCACTTCCAGTTTAACACAGGGTCGTGAGAAATGAATAAAAATGTCTACAAAAATCCACATTAAAAAAATATGATGAAGTGTTATGCGATTGTGCTCAATTTTTTAATCCTCATTCCCTAAATTTAGCCCTTAACTCCTTCCCCCAAGTAAAAAAATTAATTCCCCCCATTCACCTCTGCTAAAGACCCACCCCCCCAAAAAAATTTAAATACACCAAAAAATAATATAAATAAAAATATATATATATATATATATATAAAAAAAAAATATATATATATATATATATATATAAAAAAAAAAAAAAAAAAAAAAAAAAAAATTTTATATAAAAAAAAAAAAAAAAAAAAAAAAAAAAAAAAAAAAAAAAAAAAAAAAAATCGTCCAACATCGAAACATCTGTTGGATATATTATTTTTGCTATAACTTTGTTTTCACCTCACATTATTTATAATTCGTCATGCACTGTAATGGTTGATTATAGGATAAATATACAGATAAATGAACGTGCATGTGCATAAAGTAATTGACTCAAACAGATTAACGAGATGAATGGTTGTCAATGCATATGCAAAGCAATGAGTGCATAATACCTCAATCCACATCAGCATGATGCACACACAACCTGAATCACATACCTGACACACATCACCTAACTGCAACATGGCACCCAGGTTCTGCACTGCAATAGGTATCTGCACAGAATATGATTGCGCTAGTCTGTTGCCCCCACGAAGTTTGTTTGGTAGCAGGCTTGAAGGTTTCCCTTCACCATTGGTTTACACCCAATTTTACCGACTTTTTCTACGCTATCTTGCATATTTTATGGCAATATAGGGTACTTTGACGTATTCTAATTGAAAGACCTATTCTTTAACTTCATCAAAGGGTATCCTAAATGACCCAGTAATAATCGTCCTGCCCAACAATGTGCCATTTCCGGCAGGCTCACCATCAAGTGCCTCCAAAATAAAGGGCTTGTTCCTGATATTGGTAGGCTCCCTCTACCATCAATTTTACATGTTCAAGTTGTCACCCTCGTTCAAGAGCGGAAGAAAGGACAGTCAAGGGGGCGCTAAGTGCTCCATAGCTTCTTCTCCCCATTGGCAGGAGAGTTTCAGTTGAGTTGCAAGTTTCAGGAGGGCATTCCCAGATCACAATGGTGTTGTACATAAATGTTCAATTATGCATGTATCATCAACAATCCATGCAAGATTCACCAAGGAAGAATGCATCATGCCCTGGGTCTAGCTGGCCTGGAAAAACTGTTTTCAACAACTGCTGTATGTCAATGTAGGTAGGTTGGTAAATGTTAGGAAAAATATGCTGATCCTAGATTTTGGGTATCCTGAACATTATCCTTTCCAGAATATTATTTGTTGTTTTTTTTCATCTGGAAGTTGAAGTTCCTAAGTTATTAACTTTTGACAACGAACTGCTGTGATCAAGGAAAAGTGCTCAAAATTCACTGAAATGGGTGCAAGTTGAGTTACGATGCATAAGGTTTGAATACAAATATTCTCCGTACTGGATGACCACAAAATATTCCTCTCCAAACGCCGGATTACAATGCACAAATCCGACCTTGTCTATGCATGATAATAAAATATGTCGGACAAATGCTCACTGGAAAGAATGGGAAAAAATTATAACTCACCTGGTGAGCGGAATACAAATATATTTGCTAGGAAGCAAATTAAAGTGACCATTGCGTATGATTTGAGAAAAGTTCTGCAACCAAATTTCTACCATATTTTTTTTTTACTTCGAATGACGTCATGCGGGCTTGAAGGAAAATTTTGATCTACCTTCTTGTAAAGGTAACTTGGGTTTGTTATTTGTCACACAAACCGACGCAATTTATTCAGTGCAAATGCCTGTTCCAAAAAAAAGTGCATGGTCGTTTCAGTTCCATATTATTTTTCACGATCACATCCAATTTCTGTGTTGTGTTTCTGGCACTAGAATGGACTCATGCATGATACTGATTGTGAATACCAAGCTTAGCATTAATACTTTTTTTTGTAGTTATTGTTATCCGTTTTTGGTTAATAACTTAAGTACACCTCATTCTTTACCCACTGGCAGCGGATAAGTTGACAATTGTAATGTTAAGCATTAATAATTATATTGTGTTTTTACTTCCTACCTTGTGTCATGGCATACTATTTACAAAGATACATGCTTTATATCATTTGTTCATAACTTGCATTTGAGTCGCAAGACTCAAATGACTAATTGTGATTCAAATGATTGACTCGTGATTCAACTCATTAAAAAAAGAAAGATGTGATTCAACTCGCGACTCAAGATAAGTTTTTGGGAAAAGAATCGATTCAACTCACGACTCATCAAAAAACGATTGATTCATGAGTCGATTCTCGATTCAACTCGAGTCGAGCACAAGCCTGGTGTTATGATTGGAGAATGTGACGGATTGTCTGTGCGATAGTGAAGGACAACTCTCGTGTGATGCTGTGTTCTGGCTAGGCGTAGGTGCCTACCAGGTAGGCGCCTTTCGTGGTGCCTACGATGGGCGCCAGTGTGGGTGTCATGGTGTGTCAGGGTCTGGCCCGCCCCACCCGCAAGGTGTCACTCCTTACTTAAAAAAAATTACCCGGATTAGTTGCACCCGTGGACCGAGCTTTTGCCCTCTGGTCCCTGCCCCGGTGCAATATCCCAGGGCAGTGGGCTTGTCACCGTTAGGTTTCCTCCGGTGGGTAAAGGGTAGTTGAGAGACAGAGAGAAGTTGGGGACTTGGTGTGGAAGGTTTTCCTTCTAGAGTCGCGGGAGTGCTCGTCTAGGGTACCTGGAGTTCTTGTCTTCGCTCTACCTCTACCTGGAGCTATTCGAGTCTTCGCTGCTTGGGTCGCTGCTGTCTTCTCTGTCAAACTTGAACCTTCCTGGATCTCTTTGTACTTGCTGCCACTAAAATGCTGCACTGTAATTGGCTAAATTGGTGAGCGCGCAGATAAAACTGATATCGATCAAAATCGTCATAGGCGTCACATATGTAGCTAAGCGACACCCCAGTAGCTGGCGGAGCTGGACCTGCATCAGGTTAGACCAACCTGACTCGATGGGCCTTGGCCCACGCAACACCGAGCGGCCCGCCAGATGGCCTGTCACCGGCCGCGGCGGCGGCGAGCGGAACAGTCGGGACAGTTTGGACAAGGGCAGGTTTTTGCTGCGATCCAGTCCACATAGTCACAGCTGGAACACCGTTATGTGCGAGGGCCACGTCACGAGCAATCTTTGCGAAGGCGCTTGTTTTGCTGAGAAGAACAGGTGCAGCACTTGCACTTACCACGCCAAAACTGAATGCGTTTTGGACGGCAACCTTCAAAACTCTGAACTGTTAAGCGCCATCGGCACTAAACGGTGGTGATGGCATTTCCGACAGGAATATTGCGGCATTGACCATGGGGATCAAATATGCCCCTCCCCTGTCGAATACTTGTGGTAGTGGAGAAACGTGGAGATATTTTCATTAAATTTCCTATAAGTGTCATTTCATCAATTCTACGCCTTTACCCAAACCAAAGCTAGGAGTCAAGATAAGTCAGGCGTAAGTGATGGCAGAATGACGTCACGTTTACCTAGAATATACACAACACAATAACACAGTGGCGGCAGGTGCGAACTACACGGACAAGTCCACATGGTGGCAGAGGGTAGGCATTTGTGGCATGTACGTCAGCAAAGTTACACCGCATGGTGACTTTTATAACGTGTTTGAGTCTATAGTAACTTGGATTTCCGAGCCGTTCGCCGATTGCCTCCGATGCAGCGTGCCTGTGCTCCTGACAATGACCTAAGTTCGAAACGTCGAAAAATCGCTTCATAGTTTGTATAACATGAAATATTGCATGGACAGTGAAAATAACACTAACTTTCCATCGGTATCCAACCATTAATTATAACCAGGAAATACTGGTGTATCTTTATCTATGTACGAGATGCACTCCATCATTATTATGCCTGCATCTTTCATAAGAAATGGTCAGAAAATGGTAGGTCGCCCACTATTGACGGCATGTCTGGAGGCATGCCTCCAGTGTTTGAAAAATATCAGCTTTACCTGATTTTCTGCAGCTAATGCTTCCAGATTATTGGTTTTCATGTCTTTAATTGTTCGTACGGAATGCCGCCTCACCTTTTCAATGCATTTCAATGCTTTCAAGGTCAAGGTAGGTCATCATTGACCACTAGTGACTTCCGATTGACTTTCGACAACACAAATGCAGCTTAGTACATTTTACGGCCAGAGTTTCAGTTTCATGAGAAAAAAAATATCCTCCGCTGATGGCATATTCACTTCGAATGGGGTGGAGAGAGTGGTTTTTAGAGCAGGGCCGGACCATAAAGGTTACTTGCGCCGCCTTTAAAGTGGGCGTTTTTCAAGTAAAGCTGAGGCAAGTGTACATTTACGCTAAGGGGGTTTTACGTTATAGTGCGTGTGATGTTTTAGGTGCTGAAGACGGGGGACATCTCCCGGATGTCTAAATGGTTTTGGTTTTGCTTTACTCCTCCGCAGGAAAATAATTTGCAGCTAGGGTGGGTGCGGAGGAAGGGTGTTTTTGAGAGTAACGAGAAATTTGATTTCGCTAAGGTACCGGCATTAGCCTACTCTTGTCGAAGGGCACCGAGGGGTCTGTACCGTGCGGACAAGATGTCTATTAGCAACGCATTCGCATTTGCATTCAGCATCCTATTCGCATACTCTCCGATTTCGTTCATCTTTTCAGGATATGATCCAACAATTATCCAGTAAACAACAATTATTACAATTATCCAGTAGGCAAACAACAATTATCCAGTAGGACGAGCAGTTCGATCTCCAGAGGACAAGAAAGGTCATTTGGGTAAAAAACGGGGTACCGCATAAAATTAAAAGTGTTTCACTTAGCCGAATGATTCCAACGCCTAGATGTCCGCTGCCCATCAAAGATGCAGCACATCGAATTACGTGACCTTCAATGTCACAGTTTGACCCCAGGTCACCAAAGTTGGTTTTACTCATGTGCTATATCTATTTACGGGGTACCGAATAAAATCATAATGACACATTGGATATACCTGATGTTTGCAGATGATAGTCTGCATAGCACGTACATAGAGCACATCAATCAAATTCACCCATTATGGTCACGGATTCATCACCGTTCGCCAAAAAGCCCCCAAAATAGCAAATGTACCAAATTCTTGTGTACCCGATAATTTCGGCAAAATTTTACTTGGCACCACGAAATAACACCCAGACATTGGGTATCGCTCATGTATGCAGCACATTGAAGAGTAAGACCTACAATCTCATTGTTTGACCTATGTTCACAAAATATCGTTTTGACCGTGCACTATTGTCATCTACGGGGTACCGAATAATACCTTCTTAAATACATTCATCGGATGGGCATTAGCGCCAAATAATCTCCCATCGCATAAGAAAGCAGCACATCCAAGCATGTCACCTTCGCGGTCACCATTTGACCTCGGGTCAACGAAGACTTTAACATTACACACTATGGGAAAATCACGGGCTACCGAATAACATTTTCCTGAATATATTTATCGGATGGATATTAGCGCCGGATAATCGCCCACCAAGCAAGGAAGCAGCACATCCGAGCATGTGACCTGCAAGGTCAGCGTTCGACCTCAGGTCAGGTTTCATAAAATTCAGCAAATGAATGTTAGAGCATGTGGGCCAAACGAAGCATTGAATGTAGACTATCTCAACACTGGTGCATGCACTATCAATACAAGAAGCAGCACACCGCGTGACCTGACCTCTATCGATGACTCATTTCATCAGGTAGCACTAGCATCCCATTCAGCAACGCATTCAGAAACGCATTCACCAATATCCTCCGATTCGTCTGAAAATTTGACATAGCCTTCGCAGGCTACATACATCACCAAACGATTTTTGCTACGACGAACCATTTCGCCTTCAGAGGCGAAAAGGTCAGCAAGGTCAAATATGGGATACCGCATAACTTGCCGGACAATTCACTTATTGAATGATCCAAACGCTTGTGCCACCGCTATCACGGTGGCATGCAGCACCCCAAGTCAAGTGGTCACTGGAGGTCACCATTTGATCTCAGGTCAACGAAGACTTTAACATTACACCCTACGGGGAAAAATGTTATTCGGTACCCCGTGATCTTCCCGTAGGGTGTAATGTTAAAGTCTTCGTTGACCTGAGGTCAAATGGTGACCTCGAGTGACCGGTTGACTTGGTGTGCTTGTATGCCACCGTGATAGCGGTGGCACAAGCGTTTGAATCATTCCAAAAAGTGAATTATCCGGCAAGTTATGCGGTACCTCAAACTTGAACTCGCTGACCTTTTCGCCTCTGAAGGCAAAATGGTTCGTCGTCTGAAAAAATCGTTTGATGATGCATGATCGTTTGATGGGTATCCGTGCGAAGATGGTGTCAAATTTTCAGACGAATCGGAGGACATTGTGAATGCGTTTCTGAATGCGTTGCTGAATGGGATGCTAGTGCTACCTGATGAAATATGTAATCGATAGAGGTCAGGTCACGCGGTGTGCTGCTTCTTGTATTGATAGTGCATGCATCAGTGTTGAGATAGTCTATATTTAATGCTTCGTTTGGCCCACATGCGGTACCCCAGTGGACCACTTTCATTTTCTGAATTTCATCAAACCTGACCTGAGGTCAAACGCTGATCTTGTAGGTCACCTGCTCGGATGTGCTGCTTCCTTGCTCGATGGGCGATTATTCGGCGCTAATATCCATCCGATAAATGCACTCAGGAAAATGTTATTCGGTACCCCGTGATTTTCCCATCGGGTGTAATGTTAAAGTCTTCGTTGACCTGAGGTCAAATGGTGACCGTGAAGGTGACATGCTTGAATGTGCTGCTTTCTTGTGCGATGGGAGATTATTTGTTGCTAGTGCCCACCCGATGAATGTATTTAGGAAGGTATTATTCGGTACCCCGTAGATGGCAATAGTGCACGGTCAAAACAATATTTTGTGAACATAGGTCAAACTATGAGATTGTAGGTCTTACGCTTCAATGTGCTGCATCCATGAGCCATACCCAATGTCTGGGTGTTATCTCGTTGTGCCAAATAAATTTTGGGGAAATTATCGAGTACATAAAACTTTGGTATTATTCCTATTTTTTTGCCTTTTTGGCGAACGGTAATGAATCCGTGACCATAATGGGTGATTTTGATCGATGTGCTCTATGTACGTGCTATGCAGACTATCACCTGAAAAAATCAGGTATTTCCAATGTTTCACCATGACTTTATTGGGTACCCCGTAAATAGATATGGTGCATGAGTAAAACCAACTTTGGTGACCTGAGGTCAAACTGTGGCATTGAAGGTCACGTAATTCGATGTGCTGCATCTTTGATAGACATCGGACATCTAGGCGTTGAAATCATTCGGCTGAGTTAAACACTTTGCATTTTAGCGGTACCCCGTTTTTGACCCGAATAACCTTTCTTGACCTCTGGAGATCGAACTGCTCGTCCTACTGAATAATTGTTGTTTGCCTTACTTTTGCAAGCGACAAAGATCATATCCTGAAAAAAATGAACGAAATCGGAGAGTATGCGAATAGGATGCTGAATGCGAATGCGAATGCGTTGCCAATATCATGGACATCCCCCCCCCCCCTAGATGGGAAGGCTGGGGAGAAGAGTGTGACCGCCAGCCACCTTCAGATGAGAAGACTGGGGAGAAGGATGTGACCGTCAGTCACCTTCAGATGGGAAGGTTTGGGAGAAAGCTGCGACTGCCAGCCACCCCTAGATGGGAAAGCTGGGGAGAAGGGTGTGGCCGTCAGCCACCCTCAGATGGGAAGACTGGGGAGAAGGGTGTGGCCGTCAGCCACCCTCAGATGGGAAGGCTGCAGAGAAACGCTCGGTAGGAGATGGTTAGGGATGCTTCACGAACGGTGTGACCGTCATCCACCCCTAGATGAGTAGGCTGAGGAGAAAGGTGTGACCACCAGCCACCCTCAGATGGAAAGACTGGGGAAAAGGGTGTGACCGCTAGCCCACTTCTAGGTTGGATGGCTGGGGGGAAGGGTGTGACCGCCAGCCACCCCCAGATGGGAAGGCTGGGGAGAATGGTGTGGCCGCCAGCCACCCTCAGATGGGAAGACTGCACAGAGAAGGGTGTGACCGCTAGCCACCTCCAGATGGGAAGACTGTGTAGAAGTGCTCGACAGGAGATGGTTAGGGATGCTCCACGTATGCATGGAGCTTCGCTAGGTCTGAAGGGCTGTCTCGACTGGTCGGGCGAGCGCTGGCACCAACTATGACGGCAGGCACTGGTTTGTCTCAACTGATGTGGCGTTGCCCACGAGTATTAGGTTGTTCTGGACGTGATGCCAGATGGAGAAATTGAGAGGAATGGGAGCACTGCGCCGTTGCTGCGTCGGAACATCATTTTCTGCTCGATATGTCACACTGCTGAGAGCACACCGTGATGCACAATGACGACTGCCACGGTTTATCTGTTTCACGTGCTGCAATTAGAGACGGCTGGGCGGGCACTGAGCGAACGTCCGCGCTTGTATGTGTTCAATGCACGCCTGGTCAGTCACGCAGTATGGAGAAAGAAGTTCGAGAGCAGGGAGTCCCGGATAAGGAGAGAGCAGAGAGTCTGGACACGCAGGACTCTGGCGGCAGCGATCGGCGGCTGAACCATCCCGTCGCAGAGCCGGTCAGTGGAGGCCATGGGCAGCCGCCTTCAATCCCTGCAGCAGAGCGTGCCGCTGGTGGTGCACCGGCGAGCGCGTGAGGCAGGCAGAACCCGCCGCTCCGACCGAGGGTGCTCTGTCAAGTCATCATCAGGTCCCCCCAGTCGACGGCCGGCCCGAGAGGCTCAAGTGCCCAAGATGAAGCCAGCGGGAAGGCTGACGCCTGCCACGTGGGTTGGCCGGATCGTGGATGGCCGCAAAGCAGCGGCTCCACGCTGGTTCGTTTGCTGGTCTTTGGCCAAGCCCCCATCAGGAGCCATTTTGCTCTGGTGGCCGGTACCGGACGCTCGAGCCGGCGTCGCCTTCTCTGCTCGTCGCCACACCCCAGCTCGTCTGCCGACGCTGCTCCGACTGTCGTCGCACGACGACCAACCTTGTCCGAAGCTGACCAATCAGAGACTGTGCGCCGGCTCCACGACACTTCTGGCCGTGGCCACGCGCCGAACGGACGGAACCGGCCGTCCATTGTCCTAGATGGCGCTAGGTGTACTGAGCGTAGGGTCAGGTGGCGCTAGGTGTACTGAGCGTAGTAAGGTCAGGTGACGCCAGGTGTATTGAGGGGGGGCCAGGTGGCGCCAGGTGTACTGAGCGGAGGGCCAGGTGGCGCTAGGTGTACTGAGCGTAGTAAGGTCAGGTGACGCCAGGTGTATTGAGGGGGGGCCAGGTGGCGCCAGGTGTACTGAGCGGAGGGCCAGGTGGCGCTAGGCGCTAGGTATTGGACTGGAACGGTCGCTAGGATGCGTCTAGTCTAGTAGGTGGCGCTGGGTGAAACCTGGGAGACTCGGGTGGCGCTGGAGGTGATGGTTGTGCTCTGTGACGTTATGGAGGAGCCGGAGACTGGAGAAATATGTTGTATTATCGCCATTGGTGGAGAATGGCATTGTGCTGGTGTGACCTGCACCACATATATGCTGCTGAAAATCCACTCACGACCTTTACTCTTCGTGGCCACATCCAATATAATGTATGACTCATTAAGTCATGCATTTCATTGCATAGGCTTAGGCATACACAGATATAGGGTCTTGGCTAAGAAAATGTACTGCGGGCAAATCAGTTTGTGTTGTGCTGTAACATAATTCAAGTATGATTCACACCTGTCCTCAATGTCAAGCTCCTTGCATAAGCGTGCCTGACAAAAAGAAACATGCAGTTGCCGGTTGACTCTCGCGCGATCAAGACGTTGCTCTGGGACGAGGTGTTTAGTGCTATAGTGGACGTATCTCGCAAGACCAGCCTGCCATCGACTGACCATCTTCACTTCACTTCTTGCTACTCTTCACCACCAAATTCTAGACCACTCTACATCTTCAACTCATCTATAGGTTGGTCCAGAGCCCGCTCATCACTCCGCTGCTTTCATACTGCTTGTTACTGCAGTTTTTCTAATTTTCGTTTTCGTGGGGCGACACCCGTCGCTCTTTTCTCATTTCTTTTCTGGTGGGGTGACACCCGTCACCCCACCCGTTTTCGTCATCATCGTATTTTCGTTCCCTTTGTTCTGCGTGTTTATTTAGATTTCGTTTAGTAGGGTGTTTTTCCCCGTGATGGGGAAAAAGAGGAAGAAAGGCACCGACCCCAGCTCGCCACAGGACTCTGATACTGAATTTCCTCCGCTGACCACACCCGACGACCATCGCACGAACACGGACTTGGCCTCTGATGTTCCCTCACTGAATTCGACCATTGATGACCCGCGCCGGACAATTCCCCTTGATGACGCCATGGACGCCCTTTGCACCTCGCCGAACCCTGCTCGTCCCAAGACCTCGGTCTCGCCTCACAATCCAGACCAGACCATCACTCTTCACGCCGCTGACCCACGCTCGAACCAGACCACGCCCTCCCAGCCTGAACCCATCCAACCCATTGAACCCTACCTCGACAGTGCTGGCTCTTACATTATAGTCAAGCCTGTCGAGGAATCCGTTTCCTTCCGCCGTATTAACGTTTTCTGGCCGACCAAACAACTCCTTGCCATCTGCTCCCCAACCAATCCCGACATTGAAGCCCCTGCCAACGGAACCTTGGTCATTAAAACCCAATCCCGAGCCCAAACCACAGCCCTCCTCCGCACCACCACATTTTGTGGAAAATCCGTCACCATCACTCTCCATTCCAACCGCAACACCACCAAGGGCACCGTCTTCGCGCCGGAGCTCCGCTTCATGACTGAAGCGGAAATCCAGACGGAGCTCAGGCCGGAGGGGGTGACCCACGTCCACCGCATTACCTCCTTTAAAGACGGTCAGAAACGCGATACGAGCCTCCTTGTCCTTACCTTCAATTCTACCAATCTTCCCAAGACCCTAGTCGCCGGATACCTACGATTCCAAGTCCGTGTCTTTATTCCTAATCCTCTCCGCTGTTTTAACTGTCAGCGCTTCGGCCATGGCAGCAAGACATGTCGCCAACCAGCCCGATGCCCTAAGTGCGGCGAAACACCTCATCCTGACTCCACCTGCTCCAAACCTGCCCACTGCCTCAGCTGCAACACATCCGATCACCTCACCACTTCCAATCAATGCCCAGTTTGGCGCAAGGAGAAAGAGGTATGCGCTGTGAAGGCCACGACCGGTGTGTCATACCCCCAGGCCCGACGGTCTGTCGAGGCCACCTTCCCATCCGCGAAAACGTACGCTCAGGCGGCCACCGTTGCTCCCCCCACACGTCGCGTCACCACTACTTCCATCTCGATGCAAACAGATATTATTCCAGGTTTAGCTCCACTTAAAAAACTTACTCCACTGACCACACCGACACCAACCACCCTGGCTCCCAACACCCAGACCACTCCGACACAGACCACCCCGGCTCCCAACACACAGACCATTCCGACCAAACAAACGCCAACAAATTCCACAAGGAATTCCAGACCCCGCAGCCATTCGGCTGCCGGGGAGATGCGCGCCACTTCCGTAGCTCGCCGACCAGTGCAGGCCGGCGACCACGTGACCCGACCGGCTCCCAGCCGGCGGGCATCCCCAGCGGCAGTGGTGCGCGGCCGAGAGTCGGCCGCCAAGGTCACCGACCAACCGGACGGCTCGGGTGCAGCCGTTCGACATCAATCAACACGCCCGCCTGACCTCTACGCATGGATGAGGCATGCACCGAAAGGTGCACACAAACAATAATATTTCTCCCAATGTCTGTATTTTTACAATGGAATTGCCATAGTTTATTATCCAAATGGGCCGAAATGAAAGCTTTCTTTAGTATTCTCACACCTATTGTCATCGCTCTTCAGGAAACCTGGTTCTTACCCACCGATATATATAATTTCAATCTTTCAAATTACTCACTGTACCGTCACGATGAGGTCCGTGGACCACATCGCAGTGGCGGTACAGCACTGTACATCAACAATGATTTTACACACACACAAATTACACTGAATTCACCTTTACAAGCCGTAGCTTGTACTTTACGTATTCATGGCAGGAATGTGGATGTATGTTCCATTTATATTCCACCACAAACAGATAACACAAACATTTTGATACCATTAGACAACCTGATAACACAATTCAAGAATCCTTTCATATTACTTGGCGATTTTAATGCCCATAGCCCAGCGTGGGATAGAACACGCACACTTACAGACACTCGTGGCCGCATCATTGAACAAATTCTAGACCGACATAATTTAGTATTACTGAACACCGGAGAACCAACCTTTTTTCACCTTGGACATAACACAGAAACAGCTATTGATTTATAAATATGCTCTCCGACTCTGGCCAATTATTATGATTGGACCATAGACACTGATATTCATGCCAGCGATCATTACCCCATTAAATTAACACCCACATTTTCAACTGCGGCAGATAGGACACCCAGTTTTATCCCTCGCTGGAAAATTCCGAACGCCGATTGGACAACTTTTCAGGAACTTTCACATATTCAATACAACCCCAACATTTTTCCCGTCGAAAACATCAACCAAGTTACCAAAACACTTCTCGAAGCCGCTTCCACCGCCATTCCACTAACAAAACCTTTCACAAAAAGAACACCAGTCCCCTGGTGGTCGATAGAAGTTTCCCGAGCAATAGCCGCAAGAAAGAGAGCATTTAGAAAATATTTACGTCATCCCGACCAACAAAATTTAGTCAGCCGTAATTATGAACGTGCGAAGACACGCCGCATCATTCGTGAAGCTCGTCGCCGTTCATGGTCACTTTATCTACAACAAATCACCTCTCGAACACCTTTAAGCAAAATCTGGCAGTTAATTCGCCGATTATCAGGACGCACTCCATTTAAATCACTCCCGGCACTCAAATTTCAAAACACCACAATTACAGACCCACAAACAATAGTAAATACAATAGCGGATACCATGGCTCACAATAGCTCTGACAACAACTACAGACCGGAATTTCTCCAAAATGCACAACACACATTTCACACCGAATTGGCACAATTCGATTCGGACAACACTGAAACATACAATATCCCGTTTCAAGTTTCCGAACTAGATACTGCAATTTCCTCAGCCGGTAATACTTCAGTAGGTCCCGACAATTTACATTATTCCTTTTTCCGACATTTATCCAACGACACAAAACATTGTATCTTACAAACATTTAATTCATTATGGTCTAGCCATACCTTCCCCGAAACCTGGAAGGAAGCCATCATAATTCCTATACCAAAACCCGGCAAAAATCACAGCAACCCGAACAATTTCCGACCCATCGCTCTCACCAGTTGCCTAGGGAAACTTTTGGAACGTATGATTGTAAAAAGACTGACCTGGTACCTAGAAACAAATCATCTGTTATCTCCAATTCAATGCGGCTTTCGTCATGGCCATAATACAATAGATCATCTCATTCGATTAGAAACTGACATACGCCTTGGTTATAAAAAACACGAACACACCATTGCAGTATTTTTAGACATTAGTAAAGCATATGATATGGTATACAAACCGGCAATAATTTCCAAACTTCTTCACTTCGGCATCAAACGAAATTTAGCTCATTATTTGATAGGATTTCTGTCTGGTTCCCGTCATTTTCATCTCCGGTGCAGGTCAGCGATTTCCGACCCACGTTTTCTGCAGAACGGATTACCACAGGGGAGTTGCATTTCACCAGTATTATTCAACATCATCATTAATGACATTTTCGATAACATGCCTGCCAATCTATCATACTCGCTGTTTGCGGACGATAGTGCGATTTGGTGTTCGGGCAAAAATTATGATCATTGTTTAATTAGATTACAAAACGCACTTGACCGGATACACCAATGGTCCATCAAATACGGTTTCGCATTTTCAGCTCCAAAATCTGCCACAATGATATTCAGCAAATCAATTCCGTGCCCAAATCCAGATACACCACTTCACCTCGGAAACACTGACATACATTTTGTAAATTCGTTCAAATTTCTTGGTGTTATTTTCGATCGCAAGCTTTCCATGCACCAGCACGTCAAACACATCCAGGCCAAATGTTTCCACAGACTCAACTTATTTCGCTGTATCACGTCTTCATCATTCGGATCCGATCGTCACACACTATTACAATTATACAAATCCTTGGTTCTTCCCATCATAGAATATGGTTCCATAGTTTACGCAAGTGGCAGTACCACCGCTTTGAAGCTTTTGGACACCTTACAAAATAAATTCATTCGCGTAGCACTCGGTGCAATGACCACGTCTCCCATTACTTCTCTACAAATCGAATCAGGAATTCCACCATTAGGTCTCCGAAGAATTGAACAAACACTCCGATACGCCGCAAAAATTCAATTTAGAGAGCACCACCCCACACACGCATCTTTACAAATTCTCCCAAATCTACACCACGAATATTTAGGTCCCGCCGAAAAGCGAACCGGGCTTACCATAGCTTCAAGCATTAAAACATTTTCTACACAGCTCCAATACAACATTCCACATATTACAGCTCTCTCTCTCCACCAACTACACCACCGGGGCAGATGGCTGAGAGACATATTGTCTATCTCACCACCACTCCAAAATCACAGCTTTGTCCAGAATACGCCAAACAAAAATTCCACCAGTTTCGTTCTCGTTATCATCATGTTCCTTTTGTTTTCACCGACGGATCCAAAGACGCAAATTGCACAGGAAATGCCATTGTTTCCGGTACATACACACAACAACATCGCTTGCCAAACGGGACCTCCATTTTCATCGCCGAATTACATGCCATTCTCACTGCCCTTCGCTACGTCCGCAACCGTTCGATTTGTCACCCCATGCGCCATGTCGTCATTTGTTCCGACTCAAAATCTGTTCTTCAATCTCTTTCTTCACTTTCCTTTTCGCACCATTGCCATATTTCCATTTATAACACACTGGAAACACTTCATCTGATAGGCATGAAGGTCCGTTTCCTGTGGGTGCCCAGTCACTGTGGCATCCCAGGAAACGAAAAAGCAGATCATTTCGCCAAACATTCATTACAATTACCACACATCACAGAAATCCCACCACATTTTGACGCCATCAAATCAACAATACGACAAAACATTCGACATTTTTGGAACCAACAATGGACTGACACAAAAACCACACACAATTACGTCTCATCAAACCTGTCGTCGAAAACTGGACCACTTCATAGAAAAAAAAACAGACAAGAAGAAAAAGTTATATCCCGGCTCCGCATAGGTCACACTTTTCTCACACATCGATATATATACACTGCTTCACCTCGACCTTCATGCCCATCATGCAACACTCTTCTTACAGTTTCACATATTCTCCTCCACTGTCAACGTTACCATGACCATAGAAAAACACTTACCAACTACTGCCGTGCACATAACATCCCCTTTTCTTTACCTACACTATTAGGAGATCAGCACCCATTCCTCATTAATCTACTTTTCATTTTTCTCCGCAAAACCAACTTGCTTCAAGAACTATAGACTGACTATCAAAACATAACTATTCATTCATTCCACTCACGGCACGAAATGGCCTGAGCAGGCCGAAGTGCCCAACCTAACAAAACAAAACAAACAAAAGAAACATGACTTACTGCTGGCTACACCTGGCGCCACCTGGCCCCCCCTCAATACACCTGGCGTCACCTGACCTTACTACGCTCAGTACACCTAGCGCCACCTGGCCCTCCGCTCAGTACACCTGGCGCCACCTGGCCCCCCCTCAATACACCTGGCGTCACCTGACCTTACTACGCTCAGTACACCTAGCGCCACCTGACCCTACGCTCAGTACACCTAGCGCCATCTAGGACAATGGACGGCCGGTTCCGTCCGTTCGGCGCGTGGCCACGGAGAAGTGTCGTGGAGCCAGCGCACAGTCTCTGATTGGTCAGCTTCGGACAAGGTTCGTCGTTGTGCGACGACAGTCGGGGCAGCGTCGGACAGACGAACTGGGGTGGGTCGACGAGCAGCGAAGGCGACGCCGGCTCGAGCGTCCGGTACCGGCCACCAGAGCAAAATGGCTCCTGATGGGGGCTTGGCCAAAGACCAGCAAACGAACCAGCGTGGAGCCGCTGCTTTGCGGCCATCCACGATCCGGCCAACCCACGTGGCAGGCGTCAGCCTTCCCGCTGGCTTCATCTTGGGCACTTGAGCCTCTCGGGCCGGCCGTCGACTGCGGAGACCTGATGACTACTTGACAGAGCGCCCTCGGTCGGAGCGGCGGGTTGCCTGCCTGCCTTGGACTCTTTGAATTTCGCTACAGAACAATTTGATCAGGGATATCAGGTTGATGTAGCATATCTTGACTTTAGTAAGGCTTTTGACAAGGTACCCCATAAACGGTTAATGATGCAGCTTCAGGTCCATGGTATTGCAGGTAGCATCCTAAAATGGATAGAGTTGTGGCTTTCAGATAGACAGCAGAGAGTGATGCTGAATGGTACAAAGTCATCATGGCAAAATGTTTTTAGTGGAGTCCCCCAGGGCTCAGTACTGGGACCACTATTGTGCATTATATTTGTAAATAACATTGAAAGTGGCCTAAGCAGTAAGGTTTTGAAATTTGCGGATGATTTGAAAGTCTTTAGGGCAATAACAGGACACAATGAGCAGGTCTCGCTGCAGAAAGACTTAGACGAGCTTGTGAAGTGGTCCGAAAAATGGCAAATGAAATTTAATTTTGAAAAGTGCAAAATCATGCATGTAGGTAGGCAGCATATGAAGGCTCCATACTTCATGGGTGGCCAAGTACTATCTGTGACTCAGCAGGAGAAGCAGATGTGACTCAGCAGTGTGACTCAGCAGGCCAAAGAAGCCAGGAGAAAGACACTAAGAATGCTTGGGGCAATAAATAGGAATGTATCATACAAAAGTGAGGAAGTCATCAGGAAGCTTGACTGTGCATATGTCAGGCCATATTTGGAATACTGTGTCCAAGCTGGGTCCCCTAGTTATTAAAAAGAAGGTTGGCTTTTAGAGAGAGTACAAAAGAGGGCAACACAAATGGTTAATGGTATAAGCAACCTCGCATATGAGGAAAAATTGAAGAAATTGAATATGTTTTCACTTAGATATAGAAGGCTGAGAGGAGATCTCATCGAGGTCTTTAAATTTGTTCATGGTCAGGAACAGGGATATCTCAAGGAAATGTTTGAATTTAACAGAAATGATGCAATTAGAGGTCATCAATTCAAAATTAAAGTTAGTCACAGCAAGACAAGGTTAAGACAGTCTTTCTTCACCAACAGGGTAGTAGAACACTGGTACCAGCTGCCAGAAACCATTGTCAGTACCAGCACACTGAACATTTTTAAAAACAGCATAGACAATCATTATAAGAATAGAGGGCTTGCTTTTCGGTATTCCAGGGAGGGCTGATCGACGGATTTGGTGGGCAACTGGTTCAGTGTCCAGAGTGCAACCAAGAAGGGCCCTTGTGGCTCATAGTTGCACTGATCTTTTATGTCTTTATGTCTTTATGTCTTTATGCTGGGCCCTAGCCGCTGTCTAGCAGGACGTTTTCTAATAACATTCCAAGTATAACGGAAACACAGGCGTTCTCTAATAGTGTTCCAGTTTTAACGGAATGTAAAGTCAGTCCATTTATTTTTCCTTAGATAATATCCATTAAATTTCGCGAGAGGACACGTATCACAAGTGATCTAGATACAAAATACATACTGTTAGGACTCGAAATGACTAGATCGGAGCCGATGAGGGCAATCTTGTCTGCTAACGTCCTCCATAATTTGAATATGGTGCAGATTTAAAAAAAATCATTTTTCAGTGAGAAAGATGTGTTTTTAATGCTAAAAAGCTAGGAACTGCGGCTTTGTGTTGGTTTCACGCATTAACGTTTCGTGAAGAAAATGTTTTTGTAAATAACTAACGTCAGCAGTTCACGATATATTTGATGACACTTCAGCTCGACCTAATCAGTGACCTTGACTTTGGTACGTGTGATGATGTTAACCTAAGTCCAGGTGTGCATATCATGTATATTGAACCACGTATTCATATTTACTTGACGACCAGAGTCTTAAAACTACGGCGACGACAGGGTGACGAAATGTACGCCCAATTGTTGATCTATTTCACCTGACCTAAAACATCAATCAAAGGAATAACTCTGCAAAGGGAGTAACTAAGTAACTAACACTACAAAGATGGGACCTATGTCTTGCTGCTTACCTAATCTCCCTATCTTACTAAAAACAATCACATGGCGCCATCAAAGCCGCTGGTCAGGTCGGCTCAGGTGAAGTGGGGCCGGGTCGGGTCGGTTCGGGTCGCTCGGATTAACCTGTGTTGTATGTACATACAAGGATACAGACGCACTTGGGCTTCGCCTCATTTCGCCATACAGCCAGTGTGCGCACAGGGAGTAACAGCTATGTTTGGCAGAGAAGCCTGATTTTGGAGGTAGTGCCTACAATGGCGACGTGGAAACATTGATATCGACATTTGGAGCATTATGCACCCGGGTTTAGCCGAAATCAGATGTACCTTTGAGGAAATTGAGGTCCACTGACGAACATTGCGCACGTATCTCACAGCTGCACATGCTAAACGGCACATATTGGGCACGTATCTCACAGCTGCACATGCCAAACGGCACATATTGGGCACGTATCTCACAGCTGCACATGCCAAACGGCACATATTGGGCACGTATCTCACAGCTGCACATGCCAAACGGCACATATTGGGCACGTATCTCACAGCTGCACATGCCAAACGGCACATATTGGGCACATATCTCACAGCTGCACATACCAAACGGCACATATTGGGCACGTATCTCACAGCTGCACATGCCAAACGGCACATATTGGGCACGTATCTGTATCTCACAGCTGCACATGCCAAACGGCACATATTGGGCACGTATCTCACAGCTGCACATGCCAAACGGCACATATTGGGCACATATCTCACAGCTGCACATGCCAAACGGCACATATTGGGCACGTATCTCACAGCTGCACATGCCAAACGGCACATATTGGGCACGTATCTCACAGCTGCACATGCAAAACGGCACATATTGGGCACGTATCTCACAGCTGCACATGCCAAACGGCACATATTGGGCACGTATCTCACAGCTGCACATGCCAAACGGCACATATTGGGCACGTATCTCACAGCTGCACATGCCAAACGGCACATATTGGGCACGTATCTCACAGCTGCACATGCCAAACGGCACATATTGGGCACGTATCTCACAGCTGCACATGCCAAACGGCATATATTGGCCACGTATCTCACAGCTGCACATGCCAAACGGCACATATTGGGCACGTATCTCACAGCTGCACATGCCAAACGGCACATATTGGGCACGTATCTCACAGCTGCACATGCCAAACGGCACATATTGGGCACGTATCTCACAGCTGCACATGCCAAACGGCACATATTGGGCACGTATCTCACAGCTGCACATGCCAAACGGTACATATTGGGCACGTATCTCACAGCTGCACATGCCAAACGGCACATATTGGGCACGTATCTCACAGCTGCACATGCCAAACGGCACATATTTGGCACATATCTCACAGCTGCACATGCCAAACGGCACATATTGGGCACATATCTCACAGCTGCACATGCCAAACGGCACATATTGGGCACATATCTCACAACTGCACATGCCAAACGGCACATATTGGGCACGTATCTCACAGCTGCACATGCCAAACGGCACATATTGGGCACGTATCTCACAGCTGCACATGCCAAACGGCACATATTGGGCACGTATCTCACAGCTGCACATGCCAAACGGCACATATTGGGCACATATATCACAGCTGCACATGCCAAACGGCACATATTGGGCACGTATCTCACAGCTGCACATGCCAAACGGCACATATTGGGCACGTATCTCACAGCTGCACATGCCAAACGGCACATATTGGGCACGTATCTCACAGCTGCACATGCCAAACGGCACATATTGGGCACGTATCTCACAACTGCGCATGTCAAGCGGTACATATTGGGCACGTATCTCACAACTACACATGCCAAACGGTAAATATTGAGCACGTATCATACAGCTGCACATGTTAAGCGGCACATTTTATACATGTGCCACGCTAAATTGAAGAAAAAAAATGGTTAGACCGCACAGAGTGCAGTGGCCTAGCCAGGGGTCACTGATATAGATAGAAGGTGCACTACTACCTCTGGTAGTTGTAGGGGCACGCTAGCCGCTGTGGGGAGTCTACAGAGAGTCAGGGAACCTTTGCAGTCTACAGAGAAGGGCACCCCTGCACATGGCTGGATATCTCTCACGAAACCCATGGCCTTATTTTGATGAAATATTTTCGGATTGAATAGGGAAAATGACAAATTAGCATTAATAGAGTACCAAACCAGGGGGTCCAAATCTCCACCTCCGAACCACCCGGAATTCGACAGGTTATGCCCCTGCAGACTGGAGGGAGAACACCTCAGTAGTTGCAGGAACACCCCAGAAGTTGCATGGACACACCAGAAGAGATGTACACTCCAGTAGTTGTGAGGGCACCCCTGCGCAGTAGGGAATCCCGACAGTCATGGAGCTTCCGGACCTTGTAGGAGCACTCCTGAAGCAGGCAGAAAGGCACTGCTAACATGAGTGGAGCTATTATTTTCGTGGGCGTGCTTTTACATTGTCGGCTCGCATCCCCCTGAGAGGTGAGTGGATGCGCTCGGAGCTGGAACTAGTGTGTCCTGTCGACTGGACTGACACTTGAGCTACTGCTCGTCCCCTGCTACAATACTGTGCTCTCCAGTCACGATGATCTTGGTGCCCATCACGTCCGAGCCTAATAGGGCTTCGGGTAGTAGCGGGGCTGGATCTTCGTAGGATGCCACAAGGGGAGGATTAGGTTTCCTGTGTGAAAATTGCGTTCTTTGACTTCCCAGAGATCGTCTCTGTACACCTGCCGAAACGTGGCTTTCTTTTCGACGTCTTTCAGCTTCTCGTCCTGAGTCTGGAACGATGCAGCCCTCTAACACTCGGGTTACCTGGCAGTGTCAACATTGGCACTGCCAAGCTGTGTCAACATGAGGTCAACATTCTGATGTCATCTGACCCCTTCCCTATGGGTAAAAATGTAGCACGTCACCCAGCCTGCGAACCACGGACATCCTTGTTGATCAGTCTTGTGCCAGGATAGAGAAATCCTCAGCAGTTTGCGATATATTTTGTGAAAATGTTATTTTTACATGTTTAGTTGAGGGATATATGAATTAATATTAAGGCAGCACCTCAGATTTGAAATTTGAAACAGATGACGGACATCCTGATACAATTGTTCCCTAACCTGCTAGCTAACCTGGTCATCCCATTCATGGTTGTTCCATGCTTCGCAGACCAGGCCTTGCGACTTAAAGGCTGAATGCAGAATTGATTGAAAACACGAAATGTAGTTCATTTAAAGGTCCAGAAAGTTCCAAAAGCATGCTTTTCCAGATACCAGAAGGCTTCGTTGGTCCTAAAGAAAATGTTACCTTATCCAATAACGTTCTATTAGAAGGCAATCTATGATAACGTCAACGTCAAGTTTCTGCCCCTGCCGCAATGGCTCAGGGCAGTGGGCTCGTCACCGTTAGGTTTCCTCCGAGGGGGGGTAAAGTTTATCTGGGAGACAGAGAGAAATTGGAGATTTCGCCATTGCTTCTGCCGCTGCAGGTTTGTCTTCTATTCAAACCTTGGACCTTCCTGGATCTCGTCGTACTTGCTGCTTCCTCTGAGTAAATGTGAGTTTTTCGTCGAGTAAAACACCCAGATTCCATGTCTTGGTCCGGCGCTCTATAGCGGTACCGTTCAGTGTGTATGTAGCTATGGTGGGTGATTTTTGTAAGGAAAATGATATTGTGGTACATTTTGTGGGGTTTAATTGTAGATGCTATGCAAGCGGCCAAGAAGAGGGAGTCAAGGTTAGCCGGAAGGGTTTCGATGTCGGCTAGAGATGAGATGAGATGATACAATTTGATGACGTCAGCGAACATGATGCAGTTGTTCTGGATGAGGTCAGGGAAGTAAGCGGTGAAGCAAATAAAGAGGAGTGGACCACACCCACCCAAGGACAGCTCGCTATCGGGGGAAGTAAGCGGTGAAGCAAATATAGAGGAGTGGACCACACCCACCCAAGGACAGCTCGCTATCGGGGGAAGTAAGCGGTGAAGCAAATAAGGAGGAGTGGACCACACCCACCCAAGGACAGCTCGCTATCGGGGGAAGTAAGCGGTGAAGCAAATAAGGAAGAGTGGACCACACCCACCCAAGGACAACTCGCTATCGGGGGAAGTAAGCGGTGAAGCAAATAAAGAGGAGTGGACCACACCCACCCAAGGACAACTCGCTATCAGGGAAGTAAGCGGTGAAGCAAATAAGGAGGAGTGGACCACACCCACCCAAGGACAACTCGATATCGGGGGTTGGTTAGGCAGCACTTAATCCAGGAGTGCGCACCTCCTGTGACGTTGAAGTGCATTTTGAGCTCGTGGAGTATAAGCTGGTGATTTACACCAGCAAATGCCGATGAATAATCTGTGTACATAGAATCAGTTGTGCGCACTCCTAGATCGAGTCTGGCTGTGCTACAGGAATATACTGCGGTTCAATATACAGGAGCGCTTAGGTAGGAATTCGTACTGGCTGGGCGGTAGTGATGGGAAATATTGTGCAAAAGGTAGTCGCAAACTATCTTTTCTCGAATTTCGGCGCAGAGAGGGAGAATAGAGATGCCGCGGTAGTTGCTGTTATTACTTGTGTCGCATTTTTCTGCAGTGCAATGATGTTGGCGTCCTTCAAAATTCGGGGAAATTCGCTTGAGGCAACGCATAATTTGCATCAGATATCGAGAGGAGTGGCCATCTCTGCTGCGCACTCGTGCAGTATGAGGGCAGTCAGTCCATCGGGTCAGGATTTGTGCTTACCGATGCTGGACACCAGCTGCAACTTGAATTCTGCCTGAGGGATGGGAAATAGTCCGTGATGAGTGAGGGAAGCACAAACACATCGGGTAGTGCGTCGACACGACGGTCTGACAATTTAAAGCCGAACGTGGTGTTTAAACTATTTGCACTTTCGGTCAGGTTGGAGCAGGACGGACCATCGTGAACAAGGATCGGTGACGATCGGTGACGTCTTAGGTCGGTGACGGGCTGATTTTAGGGAATTTATTAATTACAAGAAACGTTTGGGGTTATCGCTGAAGTCGTGGACGAGGCTCAGTAGGTATTCTCGGTATATGGTGTTGGCCACGGTGTTGAAGTCGGATTTGGCTCTGGAGAATGCTAAATCGTGTTCTTGTGACTGCAATTGTTTTTAGGCAGTACGCAGTGTCTTTTCCTCTAAGCGCTCGCTGCACATCCCTGTTAAACCACGGGGGGAAGTAACGGCAGCGAGAGACAATGGGCATATAGTTCGCAATGGCAGTGTTCACTTGGTCACAGGACAGTTCAGAAGCTGTATCTATGTCTAAGTCAGTCAGAGCAGTCCAGATCTATGTCTAAGTCAGTCAGAACAGCCCAGATCTATGTCTAAGTCAGTCAGAACAGTCCAGATCTATGTCTACGTCAGTCAGAACAGTCCAGATCTATGTCTAAGTCAGTCAAAACAGTCCAAATATATGTATAAGTCAGTGAGAACAGTCCAGAGCAAGCAGCTAAGAGTGGCACGAAGGTCATCGAAATATGAAGTATGGTAATGGACAATCCTCATATCGGGAAGGACCATATTTTTTTTAAAAGTTTTACTTATGTTTGTTTTCATTTTTATAGACGGTGGCATTCATTTTATATCCCTGAATCAATTCAATGATTAAAAAAGCGTTTCAGAATGCCTCCCTTTGCTATTGGTCAAAGTACCTGTGACGTCACAAGTGAGGAGTTCAACGATGCCAGAATGCCGGCCAATTTATTTCGCATATAGGACACCGCCGAGTTTGTAATAATCGCGACAGTTTTTGCTTTTTACTAGAAAGCGGCGCCTTATTCTTGTTTGGTGCCTATGTGTACAAATACAAGTGTAAGTACGCCAGAAGCGGGCATTCATCGAACTCCCCACGGCCGACAAGATGAGGAAGTTGTGGGGCGATGCCGCACGCCGGGACAGCTCGATAATCACTGCTAGTGGCTTTATTTGCTGCGATGAACATTTCAAGGTAAGTATTTACTGGCAGAGGTACGAATAGGCATATGCTGGACAGAGGTACATGTATTTTGATTGCCTTGGTTACGCCGAAGCTTGAGGGAGGGCTGGAATCCGAGTCCTTTACTCAGCAGTGAAAATTGGAGGCTTTCCTATTCAGCTTTAGCTTCAAAACAGTGGTTTTATTTTCATTTTGGAGATAACTCTCACACATTAGAAGTATACTTTATAAAGATAGGAACTGTGACTTGTTCGTATCCATTATGTTAGACATTTGGGTGCCTACAATCAGGGGCTTCGCCACGTCACTTTAATTGAGGGGGCAAAGGTGATTCCAAAAACCTGCCTGAGATGCAGGCTGGAAAAAATGCAGCAATTCCACTATTTTATCGAATTTGCATTGTCACCTATTCGGGGTCCGTTTTCATATATTATGAACAGCGCGGCATTGACAAATAATAACTTGTGTCCGTATTTCAAGAAAGCTGAATTCAAATTACCTTTTGTTTAGAGAGTACGCATGGTGGGCGCGAGTGGCAGCTGGCCAGAGCCCTCCGCGATTCCGACATTAGATGCGGAGATGACACCAAAGCGCGCTTTCCCTGAGACAACGCCAAAGCCGGTGTCTTTTTCATTCTAGGTTCGTTTTTTTGGCCAGTGAAAGGGAAATTCTTCCTGCTGGACCCCGCCCCCCATGGAATCTCCAGAGGTCTCCACCTATGCCGTCCAGCATTACATTTCAGAACTGGTTTAAATGAGCTCACTATGGTCATATGCACGATCGTCCTGCATCACCTTTGCAACTGAAGTTAGATCACATCGGACTCCCGACGTGCGTGCCAAGTAACTTCGATGTAGAAAGCAATGCAACGGGTAACTATTCAAAATACTTCTTACTGTTTGGTGTCGTTTTTATTGGAGCATTCACAACGCACCAACTCATTCCAGGTGATACGACCAATTGGTTTCGCGGATTTGTAGCGGAGGCGAGAGGCGACAGGATGGCACAACACCTTTCGGTTGAGAGGCCAGCGCCCTATCCCTGGGCTAACCTCTTTCCTTTTCGTGTCGTTTTCCACTCGCATATTTCCAACACAGGATACAGTTGATGAAAACGTGGGGTCATGTCACGGCACAACCTTCGTGAATATACTCGACTGGTCACATACGCCATGCACGGTCGCCCCCCCCCTCTTCGCGGAAATGTCTGCTTGGTGCAGCCGTGGTGCCCACTCGGTGCAGCCGTGGTGCCCACTCGGTGCAGCCGTGGTGCCCGCTCGGTGCAGCTGTGGTGCCCACTCGGTGTATGTAGCTGTGGTGCCCGCTCGGTGCGGCAGTGGTGCCCGCTCGGTGCAGCCGTGGTGCCCGCTCGGTGCGGCAGTGGTGCCCGCTCGGTGCAGCCGTGGTGCCCGCTCGGTGCGGCAGTACCCCTCGGTGCGGCACTGTGCCAGCCTGGTGTGGCACTTATGATTGGATGATCTAGATAGGCCATCAAGCTTTCGGCCCATCTCGCTTCTGTCCCACTTTTCAAAAAGTGGGGAACATTTTGTGCAGCCAACATGCTGGGTACCTCTGACGAAACAACATTCTGTCTCCTCGCCAATATGCCTACAGACCTAGCCACTGTGTGGAGGACGCCGTGCTCGATGCTGTGCCCTTCGATGCTTCGACCGAATCAGCTTCAACACCGATAAAGGCGAACTTTCAACCATCATATCAGCGGATTTGAGTAAAGCATTTGACAGCATCGACCACGGTGTCCTCATTCAAAAACCTCGATGGTACGGCATCGACCACACATGGTTTCGCAGTTACCTGGGTAGCCGGGCAGATGGTGAGAGGGAGCTCGAAGACCCGTCCCATCACCCACGGTGTCTCCCAGGGTTCCATAGACTGCTTGCTCTTCCGCCTCTAAGACCATACCAACGACCTACCCTGTTACTTTCCCGAACAGCACCTTATCTCGTACGCTGACGACACCCAGCTGCCTGACCACACCGTTTGAATGAAAAAATCTGCAGAATCACAAAACTCGCTTAGAGCACTCGCTCGCAATTCTTCAGACATCGCTTCGGTCACTCACTTAAGACGGAACCTGACAAGATGCACTTAGTCCTCGTTGGCTGTCGGTAAAACATAAAGATGTAGCTTCAAGTTTCGAATATTTAACGCCAAACCATCACAAACCTGCTGGGTGCCTTCATAGCTCCCGTTCTATCGCGGGGGCACGCCTCGCACAGGTCGCCTGGAAGATGCAACTACCTGCTGTTCTCCCCATACCGGCTCCGTCTCCACTTCACCAGACACTCAAATTGTTAATTCAAACCCACGTCTTTCAGCATATCACTAACTGCAATTCGATATGGAGAGGGACATCCAAGAGTCGGTTACAGATCACAAAAAAAAACTTATCAACTTCGCGGTCCGGATTGCCATGGGAGCACGTCGCTGGAAGCACATCGGTCGGGCTTTCGAGCTCCTAGCTTTGGACGTCACATAATCGAGCTCCTGGTGGGGAGGCGGGATGTCACCAAAGTATCTAAAGCACTCCACAGCGGCTTTGGCCCTCAGGCTCTACGTGAAATGTTCGAGCCCGCTCCTAGGTGTCGCGGCGCGTGACCCGATCGGCCAGTGCCTTTGAGCTGCCGAGATGCCGACTAGTATGTACGCAGAGTAGTCTTATATTTCCGGCCGCTGCTTCTTGGAAGCAGCTACCTCCGGCCGTCTCAGGCTGCCGCTCCATGTCAGTTTCTAAGCCGGCTTTGCAGGAGATGAAGTAGTGTCTTGTCTTTTTAACTAATTGACCAGGTACTTCTACTAGATAATCCAGGCAATCCAAGTATGAATCGACCAGGTAATCTCTGTTGTTGGATCCTCGCACAGATTATTACACACAAAAATAATTGGAGTCTAAATTGCACCATACTATAGCAAAAAGAGATGATTGTCATCAAACAGAGCTAAACTACGCAAGAAAATTGAAATTTTGTCAGTTAAGTACCAACATTACAACTACAAAATAAGTACCATGTAACAGCCAATATATTAATGCATATGTAGTTGAGTGGGTATAAGAAGAAAAATCCATATTAGATAACAAGACATGGACCAAAGCGACAACTTTCAACGTTATTTTTCAAATGTCAATGTAAGAAGAGCTGAAGTACCTGACAATATTTGCAATTTGGTCAGTTAAGTGCTGATGCCACTGCCATAAAAACATTGCCACGTGATAGGCAATATTTCAATGCATATGAAACTAAGTGAACATGAACAGAAATCCTTATTCAGTTAACAAGAGGAGGATTAAGGCAAACATTTTCACTAAATGCCCTATGGAGTCATACATGCTCAGATGCCGGCGATTCGCCTTCATTGAGCGACTCGCGCCATGGCGTATATTTTTGGAGTCTGGTAGGCAGCATTCAAGAACACGAATACTGTCTTATGGAAGAAACTTCGCATGTTCATCTTTAGCTATTCCGGACTTCATGCGGCACTACGCGTGTGCGCGTGTAGATCACAGCTTGCGGGTGAAACTGCGTCAATATCAAGGCGGCCACTAAAAGATAAGGCATGTTCATTAGACCATCCCGATGTCCGTTTGCCGACATCGTTATTCACCGGCAAAGTTGGTCCTTTCCTTTACCTTGCGCTCCACACCATATTGAGAGCTGCAGTTAACGGCAGCATGTAGATCCATCCTTAAACTTCGAAAAGGCCCATTGACATGATCTTGTGCCTCCTACTGGTGACCTTCCAGGTCGGGCGGAAGGAAGCAACGTTTGGGTGCTGTCGGCCAACGGGCAGCCGCGCCAGAACATCGGCCGCCGCGCCAAAACATGTACTGCGCCATGCCTGTCTACAAGAACTGACCAAACATGCTTCGAGTATAGCAGAATAATGATACTCTGGAAACCGGCAGAGTGTGATGACTAGATGTGGCAAATGTAAGGACCGAAAGCCCGGTCAGAAAGCCCGGTCAGGACCGGCGGGCTTTTGGACCGGCCTTTGGAATATATACCGGGCTTTCAGCCGGTCTGTCTGTTCATTAAAAAACGAGCTCAAAACCTAATGATGGTAATGCAAATTGTGAGGCCCATTTTCCCATTCCATCCAACAATTTTGTCATATTGATGTAACAATTTGATGATAACTACTCAAATAATTCCAATATATTTTGAATATAGATTGTTGAAAACAGTAGTTCATCAATGGCATTGATTATTAGCTGAAACATGTCCATGATATGCAATGTTCAAGAGCATTACTTGCAACTGCAATTGTTGCCAGGACATGTTTCAATCTATAGCACTAGGTATCATACAACTGAATATGGTTGGAGCCAGGTTGAGGTGCCCAATACATTGCAAAAAAAACTAGCATTGTAGCACATGGCATCAGCAAAATGTACGAGCAATATTTGTATTTATGACTGAAAAAGCAATCCGCATCATCTTCTTCAAAATATGTTGACCCACAATGCAAGCAAATAGCAAGTCTTCTCTCAGTAAGTAAATCTTTCTGCATTCTGGCTTCCATGGTTTACAACAAAATTCCAAAATAAAACATATTTTTACTTTTGATGTCTACAAACCTCGATAATCTTAAGAAAGCAGTATAGTTGTGTCCACAAGGAAGGCTTCAATCTTCATCTTTTAATAATATCTAGCTGTGCCACATTTCTAACCACCTCCAATATTTTCGCATTCTCCTAGTGGATTCACAATTATAAGCTCAATATTATTCAGCCATCCAACTTAATAATATGTACTGTACCGCACAACCCGAAGATATTCCATGTTCAAATTGTCTTTCATACAACTGCTGGTTACGTCGTTATAGTTTTTGTACTACTCCCCTTGATATTAATAAGCTTTGATGTTAGCTGTGAACTACCGACCATTGTAGGTAAGTATATTATAGAACTCAAATCCATCACATATTTCCTATATGTCGTACATAGTAATATAATATAGGTGCGTGGCGATTCCATAAGTAGGTACGTGCCTCGGCACTGCTTGCATTAGATAGCATGAATAACAGCATGAAACAAAACATTGTTTAAAAACATCAGCTAATAACAAGCTTATTTCGGTTAATCTGCTGGAAATATATGAGGTCTTCGAAGATCATGTGAATTGCATATATCACCTTCATTGAACGGGGAAAATATCCATGTTGCTATTTTATGCGGAAAAAGAATGTTATAAATCCGACATTTGACCGGGCTTCAGTGCATTTGGCACCCAAGCGGACTTGGTGCCAACACATCGGCCGGCCTCGGGCTTCGGTCCCAATATTCTGTGTATTTGCCACCTCTACTGACGACACTGGAGACTGACGACTCCAGACTGATGGCGGCTGGTTGATGATGTCCCTGATCGATATGGTGCAAACGGCTGTTTACACAAGTCACATAAAACATATATGTGTGATGTGATGAAATGTGATGTCATGCTTGGCAGTATAACGGTCGCCTAAAACCTGCTCCTGCTCTGATTGGCCCAAGGCTGTGTTGGCGACAACACTTCTGCATGGGTCCCGACCTAGCGATGTAGCGTTACACATAACTGTTTCGATCCACCTCAATTTTGAGCATGAACAAGGCTACCATTTGCTGGCATATCCGACAGAGCGAGGGAAGAACTGCACATCAAGGAAACTTTCTACCATATATAAACTGCAACACACGCCTTGCATGCGTAAATATTGCACCATTCGTCAGACAATTATTAAGGGGTATGGTCCCCCAATCTGACGGATAGGGGATGCATCCCCTCCTTCCCCCTGGTGACAGGGCCATGACTACAACCCGTTCATATTAGCATTAAGTCAAGAAAACTGACAGTTTGTACCTGAATGCAACATGCCGAATATGGCAAGACATTCGTTACATTTGGCACAAATCTGAAAAAGCAGCAGTAGTATACTTGCAATGTTTTTCTAAAGCTCAGTGAAATTCCATAATATCATTGATTTCCATGTAAAAAAATCAACCCAACAACCATGTCCATCAAAAATCCATGGCAAATCTAGCTAATGGATCACTTCAACTTTCATTTGATTAACATCTCTTTCTACATTATATTCACCAGCATCATCACAATATGGCAGCAGCCGCAGAGGGCATCTTTCCGACTGATTCATGAAATTGCAAGGGAAGCTGTTGGATGGCATTGGTCTACACGTACTGAGCATTGCTTATAAAGTCATATGGTCATCAGACTTAATAAGAGCCACAAGGGCCCATCCAGGTTTACTTTATAAAGGGAAGATACCATAGCCATCGCAAAAAGACACTCTTCGCCCCAATCAGCACCACATCCCTAATTGCAAGGAATACATCCACCAACATCCCCCACACTCAGCAATGTCTGTCCACCTTACCTATTTAGCCCTATTCACTCGACCTCATGTAACACATGTGACTTGAGTGCCCTACCAATAATTTTCAGATCCAATTCCTACCTGCTTAAAGGAGCCTGTGCAGTGCACACCTACTTAGCATAAATATCATTCCATCCGCCACTACTTAGAACTCAAAAACAAGATTTGGTAACCTTAAAACGTTGTCAACCCTATTTTTGAATACATTGAAGGAGAGACTCCCGACGACATCAGCAAGCAGACTATTTCACAGATCAACAATCCTTTGACTGAAGACCTGTTGTCGCTTAACTGTCCTACACCTTGATTTGTCTAACCTGAATTATGTTGCTTTACACCTACGTATGATTGATCATGTCAAGCTACACCTGCAGATATATAATCATATCTGCCTACACCTATTGATATTTGATTGCATCAACTGCTACACCTGCGTAATTTATATCTCCCTGCAAGAAAGCTCACGAAAATTCCACAACATGCCTCGCTTTCCATGTAAAACATCAACCAAATCCATAAGTTATATGCCCATGAATCCCTTCAATTTGCCATTTGATAGCAGTCCCTTTTTGCAAAATGTCTATGTACATTATCAAAATATTACATCAATTGGAGCAGGCATCTTACTCATTCTTCTGGAAGGTCTATGACGTCTGCCAAACCATCACCAATGCACATATGCATATCACCTGCATCTCTATGTATTCACTCATGCATTTTACCTATCATGTAATGTGAAATGCCATTTCACATTGCATTCACTAATTACTGCAATGCAGTCTTAAACATTACTGCAATAATTAGATTCGTTTTCGATGCAAAGTATGTCATTCTTGCTTACTTTCGATCGACATGGACTTTCAGGATGGGAAGTCGCAACCAAAGAAGCCCCGCCAGGGATGTGTTGGAATGCCTGGCCTGCGCGGGAGGAGGCGGTCAGCCAGCCGTGACGGAGGACGAGGGAGAGCGGTGCCACAACAGTCCCCCGCCCTAGGCCGCGAGAGGAGACGGTCAGCCAGCCGTGGCGGAGGACGAGGGAGAGCGGTGCCACAACAGTCCCCCGCCCTAGGCCGCCGCCGCGGGAGGAGACGGTCAGCCAGCCGTGACGGAGGACGAGGGAGAGCGGTGCCACAACAGTCCCCGCCTAGGCCGCCGCCGCGGAGGAGACGGTCAGCCAGCCGTGACGGAGGACGAGGGAGAGCGGTGCCACAACAGTCCCCGCCCTAGGCCGCGGGGGAGACGGTCAGCCAGCCGTGACGGAGGACGAGGGAGAGCGGTGCCCAACAGTCCCCGCCCTGGGCCGCCGCCGCGGAGGAGACGGTCAGCCAGCCGTGACTGAGGACGAGGGAGAGCGGTGCCACAACAGTCCCCGCCCTTGGCCGCCGCCGCCGCCGCTGGAGGAGACGGTCAGCCAGCCGTGACGGAGGACGATGGAGAGCGGTGCCACAACAGTCCCCGCCCTAGGCCGCCGCCGCTGGAGGAGACGGTCAGCCAGCCGTGACGGAGGACGAGGGAGAGCGGTGCCACAACAGTCCCCCGCCCTAGGCCGCCGCCGCCGCCGCTGGAGGAGACGGTCAGCCAGCCGTGACGGAGGACGAGGGAGAGCGGTGCCACAACAGTCCCCGCCCTAGGCCGCCGCCGCGTAGACGGTGCAGCCGTGACGGAGGACGAGGGAGAGCGGCCCCGCCCTAGGCCGCCGCCGCCGCTGGAGGAGACGGTCAGCCAGCCGTGACGGAGGACGAGAGGAGAGCGGTGCCACAACAGTGCCCCGCCCTAGGCCGCCGCCGCCGCCGCGCTGGAGGAGACGGTCAGCCAGCCGTGACGGAGGACGAGGGAGAGCGATGCCACAACAGTCCCCCGCCCTAGGCCGCCGCCGCCGGGAGGAGACGGTCAGCCAGCCGTGACGGAGGACGAGGGAGAGCGGTGCCACAACAGTCCCCCGCCCTAGGCCGCCGCCGCGGGAGGAGACGGTCAGCCAGCCGTGACGGAGGACGAGGGAGAGCGGTGCCACAACAGTCCCCCGCCCTAGGCCGCCGCCGCCGTGGCCGCCCACTGTATGGCTCCGCCGGTGTTGTCCTTTGATGACGAGCCCCGACGTGGCCCGCTGCGGCCCCGCCCCGCGCCCCCGCCCCGCGCCCCTCGCCCCCGCACCCCGGCAGTGTCCAGTTCTGGGAAGTGTTGACTGTGTGCCAGTGTCTCGACGGAGCGCCGCTTTAAATGGTCGGCGCAGACGGCGGTGAGCGCACCGGTCCGGCCTGTCATACATCACGTCGACTGACAGGGGATCCGGTGACCTGTTCAGCTGGCCGTGACCGGTGTCAGAGCTGACCATGGCCGCGATTACTGTCGGTTTCGCCGACGACACTGCGAAAAGGTGTATTCAAAGGGTCCATTGCTCACCGGCTTAATTGGTTTCGACTTGTGACCGACAGAGGAGGGGGCAGAGGTAGCCGACGCAAAGGGCAGGCGTTCGGCTTCCAATCGATCTGATCAAACGTCTGAGAGGGGCACTGCTCATGTCGTTGTTTCTTTGTGCGAACAGGCCGTGGTTCTCTGAAGGAATGTGCTAAGTGGAAGCGGACGAGAACATGCTGGTGCCGCTGGCGAGTTCTGGGTGACCGCACATCACCGCTTTCCTCCTCACAGGACAGGGGAACACCCAAATGTCTGTCAGGTACAATATAAATGGACCAGTCTCCCCGTCTGGAATTTGCGCCGGTGTGGCTCAGGGAATCGAGGGTGTTTAAAGAACGGGACGTGCTACATGTCTGCATTTTCCAGGCGAACAGTCGTGTATGTGTTCGAAATGTGCTGAGTGGATCAAGATTTGGTAAGTTGTGTGCCTAATGACCACAGCTATTTGTATTGTGTGTATCGGCACAACAACTCTCCTTCAGTAACCATAGCGGCAACAAACTAGAGCTTGTGTGCATACCACGGTGCACTTTCGTGCGCTTGTTGGCGGTAGTATCGATGCGAGACCGGAATAGCAGCAATGGTGCGTAGGAACGTCCGAAGTGGGAGGGGTAAACCGTTTTTAAGAGGATCCTTTCCACGCAACGTATGTAACCCAATTGTGAGCGTAATTTCACGAGTAACAATAGGCGGTTTCACGCGTGCAATAGCGGGAAGCAATCGTCATGACATCCCAATGGTGTGGTCAGGCCATAATAATTATGTTGATCTGAAAACTTTTAAACCGGAGATTGGACCAATTTATTATATGAATAACCAAACAGTGTAGGTTCAACTACCCATTACGACAAGTTTTGTGACTTGTAACAGCTTGTTTATGCACAAACCCTGAAAATATACACCTACATCCGCGCCTGGGACGTCTTCTAGTCGGAGATCTGGAAGTCAAACCAAGCGAGCCTGACTTCCGCCTGATTTCCTGTTTGCCGAATTCAGCGGTCTTCAAATGCCAAATTTTCCGAGCACTCGACCACTCTGATCAATATCACCAGCCAGCTTCACCTGCGGTAGGTGATTGGCCCTTTTTGATAGCTATGACGAGTTATAATCCACGTTAAAATAAATGACGTCATCATTTGTGCTCGGATTGCATCATTTACGGCTGAAATATGTCCGGCCAGCCAACAAACAAGTTTGTCTCAGATGCGCATATTTTGGACCTGTTGCGGTCTTTGGTGTGCTGTGAGCAATTCATTCTTTGTTCTTTCTTGCGATTATGATATTCAAAGACAAGGATCAATCACCCCCCCCCCCAGTAGGAGTTATTCCGGTAGGAGCACAGCGACATTTAAGAACGGGGCCTCGTATGGTGCGGTACAGTGGACGCCATTTCAACTGCAAGCAACCCGCTTGTAAAGTGGGGATAATTTAATATTTTCGGGAGCGTCAAGATGGAATCGTAGCATATGGAAGTGATGTATTTCCATATTTATTCATAATACAGGTACTTTGCAGCCATAAAATGAAACATAAAAGGAAAAATATTTATCCGCAAGATACATGCTACCACTTCCTCCACAATATTTGCAGTACATTTGCTGGTAATACAACGGCAAATTTATGCTCTGTCCGACAACTAACTCCCAGCCATGGTGCGAAATGCGGACAGATTGGCTAGTTGTTTTTGTTAATCGAGTGCTTTTTTCTAGCAGTGCCGCTATTTGCATATGTTGGCTGAGCTTTATATTGCATGTATTACTTCATAGTTAAAACTTCTGGAACAATTCATATCTACAGATAAAGTAGATATATCTCAATGATATGCCCTTCATACTAGACGAAGTCATCGACATTGCATCCCGTTGCTTATTGGCAGTCGTGAAACGGACTAGTGATTGTTCCGCAATGCTTTCACTGGTTGCTTTAATGAACTCAATCATCCGACAGCTTCATTAATTCCACAGGTTTCATGGTTGATATTTCTGAAAAGTGATGTCGGCCATGTCATCCATCTTCACGCGAACGATTTGCCATAACCAGAACGTTATGTTGTCCTACACAAAATGCAGGCTCGCTTTAGAATCCGATTACTGTTTTAGCCAAGGCAGGGCGATACCATGACATCTAGAGACGGATCTAAAAAATGCATGACAGATAGCAGGCAGGAGCAAACAAGTTGAGATAGTGTCCATGTCAGATAAGACAACCGACGCACAAAGTGCATCGTCATCGGATGCTGCCCAATGTTATCGCGTCGTTGTTGATGAACATAGTGGCGTTGCTGATGACTATGAGTGCGTTGCTGGTGCGTCCTGTGGTCTGGTTGTGTGGCCTGTGGCATGGTCATGTGACCTGTGGCCTGGTCTTGTGTCCTGTGGCCTGGTCGTGTGTTCTGTGGTCTGGTCGTGTGACCTGTGGCCTGGTCGTGTGGTCTGTGGCCTGGCCGTGTGGCCTGTGGCTTGGTCGTGTGGCCTGTAACCTGTGGTCTGTGGCCTCTCTCTCTCTCTCTCTCTCTCTCTCTCTCTCTCTCTCTCTCTCTCTCTCTCTCTCTCTCTCTCTCTCTCTCTCTCTCTCTCTCTCTCTCTCTCTCTCTCTCTCTCTCTCTCTCTCTCTCTCTCTCTCTCTCTCTCTCTCTCTCCCTCTCTCTCTCTCTCTTTCTAACGTCAAACACAGTCCACTGTCATCTCGGGAAGCCAGGCCATGCCGCCGTAATTCGTGTCGGACGGACAGACGGGCATTAGTGCGCGCTCCGGCCCACTGACATGGAGGTGAAGGCTACGTCAATGCGTCCCATATGCGCTCACGCGCTGGCCGGCCGGATGTCTAATGTTAGCTGTCGGCAGCCGGCGGACATCTGCCGTCGTGCGGCGCCCGTCGCCCCCGCGCCGCCTCTGCCGCGCCGGCTTGCCGCCACAATGGGCGGTGGCGAGGCGCGCCGCCTTGCTGCCACAATGGGCGGTGGCGCGGCGCGCCTGCGCGCCCGTACTGACCGGCAGATCGGCACAGTAAATCAAGCGCACTCAATGCGGCGCAGCCCGTGCCAGCTCCCACGGGCGGGCAGCTGCGGCGCGAGCGACACCTTTCAGGCGCAGCGCGCGATTGCAGAAAAAATCGTCTTCAGCTGTGGCGCACCCCTCCAGGTGGCACGAGCCAATCTTCCCAGGCGGGCCAGCCAGTCGCACAGGTGGTGGCCGCACCGGGTCCGATCAAAGGGCGGCGGCAAAAAGTTGTCCGCCGCCGGCCCTCCCGAGAGGCTCCGGAGACGGCCAGGGCGGCCGGCTGTGTGGACCACAGTCCCAGGGGCTCCCTCCTGAGAGGCTCCGGAGACGGCCAGGGCGGCCGGCTGTGTGGAACCACAGTCCCAGGACTCCCTCCTGAGAGGCTCTGGAGACAGCCAGGGCGGCCGGCTGTGTGGACCACAGTCCCAGGACTCCCTCCTGAGAGGCTCCGGAGACGGCCAGGGCGGCCGGCTGTGTGGACCACAGTCCCAGGGACTCCCTCCCGAGAGGCTCCAGAGACGGCCAGGGCGGCCAGCTGTGTGGACCACAGTCCCAGGACTCCCTCCCGAGAGGCTCCTAGAGACAGCCAGGGCGGCCGGCTGTGTGGACCACAGTCCCAGGGGCTCCCTCCCGAGAGGCTCCAGAGACGGCCAGGGCGGCCGGCTGTGTGGACCACAGTCCCAGGGACTCCCTCCCGAGAGGCTCCAGAGACGGCCAGGGCGGCCGGCTGTGTGGACCACAGTCCCAGAGACTCCCTCCCGAGAGGCTCCAGAGACGGCCAGGGCGGCCGGCTGTGTGGACCACAGTCCCAGGGGCTCCCTCCTGAGAGGCTCCGGAGACGGCCAGGGCGGCCGGCTGTGTGGACCACAGTCCCAGGGACTCCCTCCCGAGAGGCTCCAGAGACGGCCAGGGCGGCCAGCTGTGTGGACCACAGTCCCAGGGACTCCCTCCCGACGTGTCGGACACGGCTGCCCAGACGGTGTCTGGAGACGGCATTCAGGGCGGCCGGCTGCTGCCCATGGATGACAGGTCCCAGGGACAGTCGTATCGGGATCCGCACCGTGTCGCACACGGCTGCCCAGACACGGTGTCTGGAACGGCAGTCGTATCTGGGCAGTCTGGAACGGCTGACCAGACACGACACGGCTGTCCAGACACGGTGTCTGGAACGGCAGCCGTGTCTGGGCAGTCTGGAACGGCTGACCAGACACGGCTGTCCAGAAACGACACGGCTGCCCAGATACGACACGACTGCCCAGACACGGCTGGGCAGCCGTCCCAGACGCCGTGTCAGGCCGTCCCAGACACGACCGGGCTTCTCCTCCAGGCGAGCCTACACCGCGAACACCCCGCCGTCGCGTCACGTCACCTCTGCCACATGACATTTGCGCTGCAGAGCACGGTCCCAACCATTCTGGTGCCCGACATAGCATTTGCCGTACCCAGGGCTGGAGCTACTATTGGAGCTACATACATTGCGCTGCAGAGCACGGTCCCTACTATTGCGATAGCATTTGCCGTACCCAGGCTGGATCTACTATTGGAGCTACTACATGCTGGATCTACTATTGGAGCTACTACATGCTGGATCTACTATTGGAGCTACTACATGCTGGATCTACTATTGGAGCTACTACATGCTGGATCTACTATTCCAGCCAACATAATGCACATTGATGACTTTCCATTGGGTGATGTTCCACAACAAGCACTTGAAAACAGCCAACATCTTGTTCACTAATGCGCAATATTATGTTTCGCAAATGTCATGCAACATGAAATATTATCCTTCAGATAGCTGCAAGACAGTAGTAATGCATACAAGGTCAAATTGTATCGTATGCGCATTGCGCATGGCGACAATAAGTGTGTTTAATTGATTCGCTCGTAAGACATGAAACGTCGCAAGCTTTACTCACAACTTAAATATTTTGTTCATAAGCAGCTTCTGATCATTTCGTCGCAATACGGTGGTGCATTATCTCCACCAGATGACCCGGTCGAAACATAAGCCATCGAGATTGTGCTTTTTCTGCAATTGATATACCTACCCAAAAATATTCAGGAAGAGTATCAAAATTAAGTATGCCAAACGACTAGTGAGCTAATTTTCCTCTGCCCTATTTTTCATGTCGCAGAACGCAAGGTTAACCTACCCTCCCTCACATACAACAACCCTTGTAACTTCCCCTCCCTCACAAGCAGCAACCCTTCTAACCTGCCCTCGCTCACGAACGAAAACCCTTCTAACCTGCCCTCCCTCACGAGCGACAACCCTTCTAACCTCCCCTCCATCACAAGCAGCAACCCTTCTATCCCCCTCCCTCACAAGCAGCAACCATTCTAACCTCCCCTCCCTCCAGTCCGCCCCCGGCATCTCGGTGGCCTCGTCAGCTCATGGAGGATTTTCATGGTATTTGCCCTGTCTCAAAATAAGAGCTTGCCGCACAAAATCCCACGAGCCAAACGCACACACGTAGTTTTGCCAGGTCTGCCCAACTTTACTTCGGGGCGTCCTGTGATGCTCAGGCAGTCCAACTGAGCGGCAAAGCCCACCAGTGCACCTCAGATGTCTTGAGGTCGCCGAGAGGGTGTCGTGCCAGGCAGCGCAGCGCCGTTACTACCTCCGACGGCCCCCTCGTGCCTTGTCGTAGCGCCGTTACTACCTCCGACGGCCCCCTCGTGCCTTATCGCAGTGCCGTTACTACCTCCGACGGCCCGGCGTGCTTTGTCACAGCACCGTTACTACCTCCGACGGCCCCCTCGCGCTTTGTCGCAGCGCCGTTACTACCTCCGACGGCCCCCTCGTGCCTTGTCGTAGCGCCGTTACTACCTCCGACGGCCCCCTCGTGCCTTGTCGCAGTGCCGTTACTACCTCCGACGGCCCGGCGTGCTTTGTCACAGCACCGTTACTACCTCCGACGGCCCCCTCGCGCTTTGTCGCAGCGCCGTTACTACCTCCGACGGCCCCCTCGTGCCTTGTCGCAGCGCCTCCGACGGCCCCCGCTACCTCCGACGGCCCCGGCGTGCTTTGTCACAGCACCGTTACTACCTCCGACGGCCCCCTCGTGCTTTGTCGCAGTGCCGTTACTACCTCCGACGGTCCCGGCCTGCCTTGTCGCAGCGCCGTTACTACCTCCGACGGTCCCGGCCTGCCTTGTCGCAGCGCCGTTACTACCTCTGACGGCCCCGGCCTGCCCTGTCGCTGCTTTATTGAGTGTGCGGCACGTGGCGCTCAGACGCGCCGCTCTGGCCGTGTCACGTCTGATTTGTGGTAGTCGTGACGTGACGTCACGCGGCGGTCCGCCGCCCGTTCTGACTCCACACTCGATCGGCTGCGGCGGCCGTCCGGAAACAAAGGCCGCCCTAACGGACCACCGGCAGTCACCTGCCGGCCGACACCTCTCCGACACAGACAGGGGTAAACAAAGTTGATGTGTAATTGGTGAGGCGGCGGCTGAAGGAGAGGCGCCGGCCGGATCTGCCGGACAGCCGCCACCGTTCGGTCCTGGTGGCCGATCCTCCTCCGCGCCGCTGCCGCTGCCCGCCTCACGTCTAACTGTTTTCGTCAAAAATGTTTTTCATCCGCATTCTTCGGGTTCGGCTGATAAAAGGCGGCGAATGGAATGGATTCGTCTGCGATTCACCATGCATCTCGCGCGGCGCGGCAGGGAAGAGGTGGCGCGTAATATGCGGCGAATTTGTCTCGTGGCGGGAGGATGGATCACCGATAAGTCAAGAAGGCCAATGGATGCCATAGAGTGGCGTGACGCGTGCTGTGCCGTAGAGCTAACACCGAACATCGTCGCAAGGCAGACTTAGTTCAGAAGTTGCGGGTCGTGCGTCACTGACCCGGAACTAGCTGCTCAAGGGGCACTCTTCTGTCGGTGGTGGTGACACGTGGTGATGCTCGGGTGTAGTGACAGCTGCCCGGCAGGGCGAGCAGCGCTACCCGGGTGTGCGACCCCTTGTGTTACCCATCGGCACTTCATTGATCCCAGCTATCGCCCACATCATCCAGTGGTTTGCTTAAGACTTCCATCGCAGCGTACAGCATCTGTCTTGATCAACATGCTGTTCACATTAGCATGATGTTATGGCATCTGGGACATCAAGTATCACGCCGTCAAAACGAACGTTGAGGACGTTGATGTCTGGGAGGTAGCCTGACAGACAGAGTGCATCGGCGAAACCGTGCCGGAAGCTCGAGGCACTTCGGAATCCACTGGCATAGTTTTATCCACGACGATGGCTATCAACAGGTGTCGGAAACAGTACGTGTTCGACGTGGCCGACAACACTTTCTTCAGCATCAGACATGAAGATTAAGTCTCACGCTACAAGCTGCATGTACAGCAAACTGCCGGGTGCCGCTTTGGTGGTTTGAAAGCCTTTCGACATTTAAGACATCATTCGGAAGTGAGAAACTGGCCAATCTCATCAGAGTCTTTGTTCTTTCATACGGTTCACATGGCTAACAAGCATGGAATACTAATATCAGCGAATCATTTTCAATTATTATTCCGCCTTAGAACAGAGAAAACAACCATCCTTCTCTTGGGAGGAACGACAAAGGCGTCGTATTTAGTTCCTTTCACTTGGCCGTTCTGCTGCTAGATAACGTGGCATTAACCTCTTGCGCTATAAATAGTACAATTTTTCACGATGCATATGACGCTATCTAGCTACTCCCGAACACCGGAAGCAAAAATATTTGAAGCACAAAAGGCTACCATAGCCGCTGAATCATTTGCAACTGAAGAGCACAACCGACATCTCCCATGGGATGCTCCCTGCATCGCGCATAGCAAAATGCCCACTTTAGAGTATGTCGTATGTCCAGTTATGCCGTTCACTAGCGTTTAGCTGCTGCACGCTCTCAAATATGCAGTCCTCCGGGAAATTATGTATATGGTCTGATATGTGATTTTGAACTCCAGTGTTCTTCGACTCCTTCGAACTGCATTTCGTGTCTAAACGCTTTTTTAAACTGCTCTTGTATTTATGAATTGTTCCCATGTTCAAAAAAGGCGAATAATATGTAATGCATGTATATGCATGTGTGCGTGTGCTTGTGTGTTTATGTGTGTGTGTGTGTGTATGTGTGTCTGTGTGTGTTTACTTGTTTATTTACTTATTGTACGTCTTGAGGCAAATCCATTTCGAATGGCTGTCCTATACCTCTCGTCAATATCCAGAAGGTTAGGATTCATGTATTGCTGGAGATCACTCACGAAGCCAGACGGGTCGAAGTTGGTATTTTCAAGATATATTTTCAGGCTGAATAGAAAGAAAATGACAAATTAGCATTAGCAAGGTGCCAAACCAGAGGGGTCCAGACCTCCGGACACACCCCGGTATCTCCATCAACGGATTCATGGTACAGTCATTCAGTCAATCTTACGGTTCCACACAAATAACAACTCGTGTCAAGCATATATGCAGTATTCACAATGTAGTCAGATGTCATTTCGTTGATGTTGCAAGACGTGTTCATTCAACTCCTTTTTTAAGTGCACTGGGTCTAGCTTGCGCATGGTCTGTGGAAGCGTATAAAAAGCTGTCACAGTCGAGTAAGTAAATCGGCGCCTTCCGAATTGCAATTTGATGGTGGGGACATGAGGGTCATCGGACCGTCGAGTGGTTGGGTGGTTCACGTCTCGTCTCAACACAATGCCTTTGGTGGGGACATGAGGGTCATCGGACCGTCGAGTGGTTCGGTGGTTCATGTCTCGTCTCAACACAATGCCTTTGGTGGGGACATGAGGGTCATCGGACCGTCGAGTGGTTCGGTGGTTCATGTCTCGTCTCAACACAATGCCTTTGGTGGGGACATGAGGGTCATCGGACCGTCGAGTGGCTCGGTGGTTCACGTCTCGTCTCAGCACAATGCCTTTGATGGGGACATGAGGGTCATCGGACCGTCGAGTGGCTCGGTGGTTCACGTCTCGTCTCAACACAATGCCTTTGGCGAGTGAATCCGCAGGTGATGTAGCTAATACTTGCTTGAACGTGTTCAGAGAGTGCTACATGTGCATGTCTTCGGCAGAGAGCCAGTCTAGTAGTGTGTGTGTGGTTTGGTGTGGTGTGGTGTGGTGTGGTGTGTGGTGTGGTGTGGTGTGGTGTGGTGTGGTGTGGTGTGGTGTGGTGTGGTGTGGTGTGGTGTAGTGTGGTGTGGTGTGGTGTGGTGTGGTGTGGTGTGGTGTGGTGTGGTGTGGTGTGTGTGTGGTGTGGTGTGGTGTGGTGTGGTGTGGTGTGGTGTGGTGTGGTGTGGTGTGGTGTGGTGTGGTGTGGTGTGGTGTGGTGTGATGTGGTGTGGTGTGGTGTGGTGTGGTGTGGTGTGGTGTGGTGTGGTGTGGTGTGGTGTGGTGTGGTGTGGTGTGGTGTGGTGTGGTGTGGTGTGGTGTGGTGTGGTGTGGTGTGGTGTGGTGTAGTGTGATGTGGTGTGGTGTGGTGTGGTGTAGTGTGGTGTGGTGTGGTGTGGTGTGGTGTGGTGTGATGCGGTGTAGTGTGGTGTGGTGTGGTGTGGTGTGGTGTGGTGTGGTGTAGTGTGATGTGGTGTGGTGTGGTGTGGTGTAGTGTGGTGTGGTGTAGTGTGGTGTGGTGTGGTGTGGTGTGTGGTGTGGTGTGGTGTGGTGTGGTGTGGTGTGATGTGATGTGGTGTGGTGTGGTGTGGTGTGGTGTGGTGTGGTGTGGTGTAGTGTGATGTGGTGTGGTGTGGTGTGGTGTGGTGTGGTTTGGTGTAGTGTGGTGTGGTGTGGTGTGGTGTGGTGTGTGGTGTGGTGTGGTGTGGTGTGGTGTGGTGTGGTGTGGTGTGATGTGGTGTGGTGTGGTGTGGTGTGGTGTGGTGTGTGGTGTGGTGTGGTGTGGTGTGGTGTGGTGTGGTGTGATGTGGTGTGGTGTGGTGTGGTGTGGTGTGGTGTGGTGTGGTGTGGTGTAGTGTGGTGTGGTGTGGTGTGGTGTGGTGTGGTGTGGTTTGGTGTAGTGTCGTGTGGTGTGGTGTGGTATGATGTGGTACACAAATCTGATGTCTCCGTTATCTTGACCACCAAAGGCATCTGGGACTACGCTGTATTAGATACCGGTCAAGGTGTCACATACATAAGGAGCGTCACGTTACGGTGCTAACGTACTCTGTTGACTGCATTGCATGCTATTGGGATAACAAAATCATCTTAAGCATCAGAATATATATATATATATATATATATATATATATATATATATATATATATATATATGGTGTGTGTGTGTGTGTATATATATATATATATATATTTATATATATATATATGTGTATATATATACATACATTTGGGTGATTGATGACAATGAGACGTAACTTGACATTTAATTTTAAACCCTTTCGGTATATTTTTACGTTTCAGCTATTGCCTTCATCATGGTACAATATTTTGAATTCGACAGTGACCTAGCAAATTCACCAGTCATAGCACGTGACAAATGTGAGGTACAGCTCTGACGAAACAGTTCAAGATGAGAAGAAGACAACAACAAGAAGAACAATCTCACAATTACCACAAGACCAATGTGTGAGTGTGTGTGTCTATGTCTGTGTCTGTATGACAATGTGCCTGTCTGCGTCTCTGTGCATGTGTCTGTGAGTGTGTCCATGCTCCCTTGGTCGTCCTCAATCTGGATTTCGGTTACGATGGGGGAAACTACCCCTCGATGTCCATCTTTGTATTGTTTGTGCCGTGATGAGCGCCATTCTGGAAAATTCCGTCGACATATTCGTGGTATCTTCAGTGGCGATGAACGCTGCCTCAAGCAGTCCACATTGCTGTTTGGCGTGAGCTGGTCATGCAACGCTGCTGCATCCTCCCATTTGAACAGTTGCCCATCCTTAGCCGCATGCATAGCCACAGCACGCGAGCTCCGATGGTGTCCAAAGTCTGCTTTGTGTTCCTCCAGGCGCACATCTAATCTTCTGCAGGTTTATCCGATGTATGCCTGGTTGCAAGCTCCGCACGGTATCTTGTAAACCATGCTTTTTGGATTGACCTCGGGTGTGGTGCTCTTCTTTACTATATCGTCAATTTTGGTACTTGAGTTGGGGGCTATGTCTATGGATTGCCCCAAAAACCTTGCAATATTTGTGTTGATGACTGTGCTAGGGGGGGGGGGCGACTAACACTCCCATCAGTTCTTCTGGTCTTCTTATTCTCGGTATTGCCATATCCGTTTTGCTTTTTGTTTAAGTTTCAATAGTCTGCCAATGGGAACTTCAGATCCCGAAACGATGCAATCACATGCTGAAGTTCACCTTCTACCAAGTCAGGAGAGCAGACTCGGAGGGCTTTGAGAAAAGCCAAGAACCATTCTAGACTTCGTGCGATAATTTTCGGCTGAGTAGAAATGAATGAGGTCATCCGTATTGGTGGGCTTCCTGTAAACGGAAAAATTGTCCCTGTGGTGTTCGCCAAATGAGTGCACCCAGAAGGGGCAGTTTTCCGTCTTTTTCGTCTTCGCGTGTAAACTATATTGAAGGTTCAACACCATTGAGCTGGCCGATAATATATGGTAAGATGGAGATTTGAGGGACGAACACGAGAACATCAGCCACGTAGCTTCACACACAATTTACCCCAGGCCATTAGTTAAAGATCAAGTTACGTTTCATTGGCATCAATCAACCATACGTATATATATATATATATATATATATATATATATATATATATATATATATATATATATATATATATATATATATGTTCATAGCTAGATGGTATAAACAGTTAACTGTTCGGAAATGTATCAGTATATATTACAAAACGAACATATTGCGCTCACCGTAGTTCTTTATTTAAAAAGAGTGAAACCTGTGTAGCATGTCATGTCTGATGTGGGGGAACAGATATCACTCGACGGAGGATATCATCGCCTTTTAATGTGGCTGCGAATTTCCTTCTCACCACTCGTTTAACCATGGTGACCTTTGCAGTGCACATAACACTTAGTCGATTTGTCCAGCGTTTTACCTGGAACCGTCAAGATTACGATGAGCAAAGCAGTACACATGTCTTTGCATTATAATAGCTTCTTCCCAGGCCATAATGAAGACCACCAATTACGTGCGCGCCTTCTGCGGCGCGTGCTGTAAGTGTGCGCACCACGGAAACACAGGCCCACCCGTCAGCTGGTGCTCGAGCCCACGCTGCGTCCGCCAGCACTCTCAACTGGTAGTCTGGAATAATTATATCCAAATTAGCGGTTGTCCAAGTGAGGGGGTCGGTGCTGACTATTACCGGTGAAGGAACACCAGGGATGTGAGAGGGCTGGGATTGTGGCGCAAAGGTAGGCTTCCTGTAGCACTATTGCTTTCCAACCCCTGGAGTAATGCCTTCGATTTCAGTCACAACTGGCTTCCCAATTCTCACACATCTATGTGTCCAATGCATCCAAAAATCTTTTTTTAGAATGATGTAGTGCCGTCTATATGCCTATTGTCTCGAACAAGACCTGTCGATAATCAATGAGGAAAAGAAGCATCTGACGCAACTAGCTTTGTACGATGGTGCGCTGGATAACCATGATAGCCATGATGCGAGTAGCCATTTTATTTTGTGAAGTCGATTTTCGGCGGCCATGAAGCATGCATGTAAATACGTTATGCCATGTAGAATTACTTTCCACAAAACTAAAGGTGCAAATAATAAACGCTGTTGTAGGCGTTTGCCTGTTCGTCACTGACGTACACGAATTCCCTGATAATGAGCATGAATCAATTGAAATTGTCCACAACTGTACGACTGATTTTCTAATCCGTCGATCTATTTGTTTATTACCGTGAATATATCGGTAGTCAGGAACATAATGATGTCATTTATATACCATGACATACAGTGAAACTAGCCATTATATATCCAAAAGTAATACATGAACACACCGATACTGACAGACGAGCAATGCAAAACCTGGAACAAACGGATCATGTGTGGACAAGATGGTGGGTGTAAGAATCAATGCACACAAACACACACACACACACATGCATATATATGTATATATATATATATATATATATGTATGTATATGCTTAAGCAGACATCCTGTATACACGACTCATCGCGTTGTGTTCTACATGACCCAGACTAACACCCATGCCCAGAGTCTGACCAGTTGCCATAGGATTCGCACCCTTAGCACGTGTTACCGTGCTGTCCGACCAGCGGCGGGCACAAGGCGGCCGCCGGCGCAGCAGCCGCCGGCGCAGCAGACGCGGCCCCGCCGTCCAGCCATTGCCGTGTCACGCTCGAGACAGCGGAAGGTAATCGCGCCGTGGCGCCCCGGTGCTTGGTGCCCTCCGACAGCAGCCGCCGGCCTGTCGGCGCAGCTCCTCAGTCCTCCATTGATCGGCCGTCAGACGAGACTGGGCTGCCCAGCTGCCGGCGCAGACGCTGCGCCAGGTGATGCCGCCGCGGTGACCATTGTGGCGCGGCATCACGGCTCGTTACGGCCACGTCGCCGACGGCTGTTTGTTTTGCCGGACCACTTTCCGGGTGCGGACAGCAAGGCCAGCTGGCGGCTCCATGTGCAGCTGGGCCCGGCTCTAGATGTGTGCCCGGCTATAGATTCGGCCGGCTGTAGATGTGTGCTGATATGATGCCGCCTTCTGCCGCCGACACACTATCCGGCGCAGAAACAACGACGCATACGGCACAGCAGCTTACAGCGGTAGATACAACAATGCAACCAGTACAACAGCACACAGCGGTAAACACAACAATGGAACCAGCACAGCACCACACAGCGGCAGATACAACAATGTAACCAGCATAGGAAGGGCAGATAACAATGCAACCGCACGCGCTCCGCGGCAGCTAATGCCGCACGCGCACACAGCGGCAGATACAACGTTCAACTTGTGCCAAACACCGTGGGCACCAAGAAGCCAAAAACATTCTTATCGCGATGGCTAGAATGGAATCATAGGCTTCAGTGAGTCATGTTATAATGCTACAAACCTTCAGGCATCACAGCATTATTCACATCAAAGGCGAAACGATGGCGAAAGTGTCCAGTGCCGTTGCACACGATGCCACCATCTTGTAATTGGTTGATTATGCGCAGAGGAATGGAAACGCGAACGGCAGCAAAGCAAGTGAGTCTCTTATGCAATAGCAAGTGAGTCTCTTATTAAGTCTAAACGCTTTATAACTTTATATAGGGTGTACCTAGCAGTGGATTCAGCACCTTCCTTCGGGATGTGATACTGATGAGATTGTCTATGGTAGCACAATGGGTATGATGGGAGGAGTTTGTAATTGTTCAGTGTATTATGCAATGGCAAGTGAGTCTCTTATTAAGTCTGAACGCTTTATGAATTTGTGTGGGATGTGCCTAGCAGTGGATTCGGCACCTTCCTTCGGGATGTGATGCTGATAAGATTGTCTATGGTGGCACGATGGGTATGATGGGAGGAGCTTGTGATTGTTGAGGGTGTTATGCGGTGCAAGTGAGTGGTGCTATGGCTGGGATATATAGCTTCCTAGGAACTTTGGATAAGGGATTGATTGGGGTGGGAGTATGTACATTTCTAGTACCTTTTCTAGATAGGCTTAACCCAGATGGGCCCCTGTGGCTCTTATTAAGCCTTAATACTTTATGACTTTATGACTTTTATAAAGCAAAATTATGACGTCATAATGGCAGCAAAGCAAAATGATGGCGTCTGAATGGCAGCAAATCAAAATGATGGCGTCAGAAGGGCAGCCAACATCGAATTTTGTGTGCAACGGTGCGAGGCTTCAGTGCAGTGGCGCACCTAGCATTTGTGTCCTGGGGGACGAATTTGGACATATTTGGTACTCCCCTTTTGTTCAAAGTCGCCGGATTTCGACCACTATTTTTTAGGGGTCCCTTATATTAAAATAAGTAGTGACAACTTAGCTTCTCTGTGGAGGGGACCCAGCCTATCACATTGTTTCTAAGTCACCGGATTTATACCCTCTCGCTTGTTGAATTGTTTTTTGTCTGGTAACCCTTGATATGAGCTCGGCTGATATCAGCTCACACTGCCAAAATTACGCAGGCACTTTTAAATGTATAATTGTACTATTTTACGCATTTCAGTCTATATCGTCTTGTCGCCCAAACACTGAAAACATATCTGACCATTTTTAGCATTGTAAGCTCTCTTTTCCGACGAATAAGGGGTTTGAGCCCAGACCACCATCTCTTACTACTTGTAAACTACGTGGTTGCTTACTGGAGTTTTTCGCCATGGTTATCCTAACCCGACACCACGCTCGGCTAGAGCTAGCGTTCTTCTATTGCCATGAAAAATGGGGTCGCATGCTAAAAGTTGAGATTATTGGGAGGGGGAGGAGCAAACCCCATCAAAGCATGCAAATCGACAACCATGCTAACGGTGCAACACTTTTATGCCAACCGTACGTTTGCGCTGCTCTGTTGCCTGGCCACCACCGAATTGTGCGCCACAATTGGCCACCACCGAATTGTGCGCCACAATTGGCCACCACCGAATTGTGCGCCACAATTGGCCACCACCGAATTGTGCGCCACAATTGGCCACCACCGAATTGTGTGCCACAATTGCACGCCTATAGGTGGATGCAGTTATTTCATGATTACTGCACGTCTTCTCCACTCGAATCTTCTCCAAAATACCCTGCAATATACTCAGCAGGAATTACATTTTAACGTCAGAATTTGGTACTGTATCACCAAAAAGTATCTATCATACATACACACAGTAAAAGTAAGCGTACTGCAAAGTTATGCTGACGAGGAGTAAAACTTTATTTCATAAAGTAAAGATGTACTATGTGAGAAAGCTTACTATCCAGAGGTCAGACTTTGCAACCACTTTTACGAAGTAACTTAAAATAACATCAATGCATTTCATAAAGATTATGTATTTAGCCTTGGTGGTTAGGGTTAAGCAATAAGACGCAGACGCAGGTGATACATCTTGCTATATTTCCAAGTCGAGTAATACATACCGATCGGGTACTGTTTACATGCGCTGCTGACAGCGATGTGCTGCATGACAGCGATTAACAACAAAATGCATAGAAGAAGAACAAACGCTGCATGCGAAGGCCTTGGCTGAGTAGAACAATCGTATTGGGCTTTCTGAGTCATTTCGATACGCTTCTCTACTGATGTGTATAAGTGAATGTAGCTGAACCGTTAATGAAAGCTGAGCAAGCAGAGGTAGGCAGCGAGGCAGCATTGCTGAGCGACCTTAAAATTACATCAATCGCGCAGATCTTAGTGCGTAGCGGTGCAGGGACGCAGAGAAGCACAGACTGAGTTCTTAATGCGTAGTGGTGCGGGGCGTTCAAAGACACCGACACAGTTCTTATTGCGTAGTGGTGCGGGGGCGTTCAAAGACACCGACACAGTTCTTATTGCGTAGTGGTGCGGGGGCGCTGAAAGACAACGACACAGTTCTTAGTGCGTAGTGGTGCGGGGGCGCTGAAAGACACCGACACAGTTCTAAGTGCGTAGTGGTGCGGGGGCGGGAGTGAATGATGAGTGCTTACTTAAGCGATTGGCTGCGAATTTATATTCAACCACGCATTGCATTTGTTCGATATGAGAATGTGAATTGCGAACCCAAGCACATAATTAGAGCACCGAATTGGCCGGACATTCCCAATATGCGCATAATCTGTTAACTCAAAACACGAGTTCTACCCTATTATAGATCAAGTTTCTATTCTCTTTGCGAAGCTCGGACCCCCGGTTGATCGATCGGGCCCTCTCTTCTCGTCTTTCCGCTCCCTCCACTGGGAATGTGACCCTGACGATCTCCCCATATCCATTATCTTCACCCAACTACCGCCCACCGTCCCACCCCTTCTCCCGTCTGGTCGGTGGAGCCTAAAAAACTGGACTGGCATAACTTCTCAGTTGTGTGGCCTTGACTGTACTGTCCTGCACAAAACTGTCCCGAAAGCAACATGATGCAACTTGCCGTCTTCCGGCTCCGAATTTTCTTGAATAGTCATTTCCTTTATACGCTTCAATGGACTGGCGGTCACATCAATATAATCAATATACACATCAATATACAGATATTGAATCGCTGAGGCAGGCGCTTATCAAAGGTATGTATATGCATTCACGCCTGCTGTTTTGTATTCTATTGGAGATGGGTTTCGGACCCTCAAGCATTGATTTAAGCTCCTCCATTGATGCTTTGAACCCCGTCCAAATGTGAAGTTGTGCTAACCCAAAGTTAAGTACGAAAATGTCAGAGCACGCCAATCACCTTCACTCCCCTCAACATATTTCCCTTCAAGCGCGAAAGCAAGACCTCCAAATACCTAACTGAGCCCAAATTGTCTTCAATACGGGTAATGTGCCACCCATCCCTCCGTTTGTCTTCATAAAACGATTACGAATCCTTTTACTTTGCCACTTGTCACACCCCCATGAGATGAAACACAACTCTCCGGCTGCGTTGTCAGCAGCCGTTGTCAGCAGCCGTTGTCAGCAGCCGTTGCCAGCAGCCGTTGTCGCAGCCGTTGTCAGCAGCCGTTGTCAGCAGCCGTTGTCAGCAGCCGTTGTCAGCAGCCGTTGTCAGCAGCCGTTGGAGTTGGATTGACACCGACATCACAGCTGGTCAATGCTTTGTCACTGAGCTTACTCAAAGGTTACTCTTCGTAGTGAAAAAGTACAACGCTTCTATGAAACACGCGCAGATTGCAAGTTGTAAGCTTCAAATTACTTTGCGAAAGTAAACGTGAATTATTATATTTAAAAAATCAAACAGGCCACAAATCTGCTCAACAGCGCTCACTGCCCGACACGCAGACACAGCAGCAGACACAACAGCGCACACAGCAGAAGACACAGCGGCAGGACACAACAGCAGACACAACAGTGCACACGGTACAGCAGCTGGGACAGCAACTGCCACAGCAGCAAACACAACGACGCACGTGACAAAGTAGCCTGCTCATAGCATCGTGCTTTAACATGGGCTGAAAATGCCCATGTCCCGCCCAATACCGCCGAAGTTTTCACTCGAATACCCAATGTAAATAGCATTGCAAAAATATGTTCGGCACTGTTGGTTACGATCGGGAGCGAAGTCTTAGTGAGACACTACATTATCATATCTATATCTAAGTCCTATGTCTATATATATATATATATATATATATATATGTATATTAGTAAATGTTGGGAGCGAATTACCTGTAATGCACCTTTCATTGAAGAATACAGCGTACTAGATGTTGATATGATCCTTTGAGAGGCTCTCAAATCGTCGGATAGCAAAGCGTTCCGGTGCGTTCATGTAAAATTGTCCCTATATTCTCATCTTCACGTATCGTTTCGTTAGGAAATCTAACATCTTCAGACATGAAAATAAGATAATATGTAAGAGCATAATACATTTTTAAGTTTTTCTATTTATAAGTGATGTGCGCGTCCACAATGGACAGTTTGTCTTGCTTTTCTATAACACACACGTATATCTCATATACGGCTACTTCTCAAACAGCAATGCCTTCAACAGTAATGAACTAAATGGTCATATTTACACGCTCTTAATTACATACAAGTAAATACAGATGAACAAATGTAGTTGCACACTATCACTCGCTTCTACCAGAGCACGGACAGTGCATAGCCAGTAGCAGCCCATGCCCTTGGGGGAGTGGTGGCGGTGGTGGTATGTATAGACAGACAGCGGGCCCCTCGTGTTCAACTGCCGATTAATTATCGGACCTTTTTATCACGGATGAAAGCCGCCTCTAAGATCTTTAGCTTTGGTGCCATGCGACATTGGGCGAATAGCGGTGTGCCATTATTGACCATCATGGATCGGGTAAACTTCGTGTTGTGCATCGACATGGCGTGCTGTCGTGGTGCCCCTTCTTGGAGGTACATCGAGATGCGTCTAGATAAGGTGGTGGTGGTGTGGCCAATATAGATGAGGCTGGTTGGCACATACAGTTGCCGATAAGGCATCCGAACTCGTACACTGCACTAGTGGTCATACACTTCCCATACTGTCCATAACAGCCACAGCACGTGAAATAAATAAATAAATAAATTGTGGTTTTCAGCATGTTTGTATCTTTAGTCAAGTTGTTGCACATGATGAGATCAGAGACTCATGGCCATCGGTAATGACTTGTGAGATACATTTTGATATGTGGTGTAGTGGGATAGTGGGATCACAATTTCTAGCGATGATGGTGCGCAATATTATTTTGTCTGTTTTACATGCTGTTGGCATGTAATCCTGAGAGAACAGCTGTATCTGTTTCCCTTCAACATTGTCTGGGTGCTCTCCAAGTGGTGACTGGAGGTGCCTATGCAGTTGTAGCCGAATCTGGTGGTCATCATCACTCATTGTGTAGTTGTTATTTATCAGAATGTGCATTATTCGCTGTATTTCTTCATGGACCGTGGCCATGCAGAACAGTGTTTGAGTGCCCGGTGTATGAATGCTCAAGGTACACTTTGCTTGCTTCTGTCTGGACATTGACTGGTGCCGTTCGAGTATGTCCCGGTGTCGGTGGGCTTCCTAACGACTGTGGTTTTGACAGATCCACTAGAGGCATCAATGTTGACATCCAAGAAAGGTGTGGTATGGTTATGGGATGGCTTCACCGATAATTTCAGAACAGATTTTTCAAGCTTTGCTTTCAGCGCAAACAAGTGTTGGATATCGACAAATATGTCGTCAACATGCCGGTCGTGCATGTACGGTTTGTGTTCCATGTCGTCAATAACGAGTGCTTTCATGTGAGCTATGCAACTCTCCGCAAAGAGTACACCCAGTGGCAAGCCCATAGCGACACCATCAATCTGTCTACAAAGTTTGCCCGCTGTGAAGCGGAACGGTGTCCCATTTGTACACATTTGAAGCATGTTTTTAAGCGCAGTTTAAGGTATCTTTGATGGGGTGTGCGTTGTGTGATGGTACATGTTGTTTATAATTATCTCAATTGTCTCGTCGACGGGCACATTTGTGAATAGAGAAGAAAGCAAGCAAGCGTTTGCGCTCGCTAAAAGCATTTCACCTTTGCAAAGCTGAGATAACATGATGATGATAGCGGACACCTAAAAAGTTAGCAAGTAGGCGAATAATTTGAAATCAAGGGCGAAGCACAGGCATTGAAATATTGTTTTCGCTCCAAAGATCTGCCACATCGTCACTATTCCGCAGTCGCGGGTCGAAAGGACTTTCGCTTGTTTTTGCCGCGGGAAGAGGGTGCCCATCATAAAGAAACAGCGTGACCCTCATGTTCGTTTGCCGATTAGTTATCGAATATATGTATATATATATATATATATATATATGTGTGTGTGTGTGTGTGTGTGTGTGTGTGTGTGCACATCTCGCTTTTTAAAGATTCGTGTGATCGACCCGGTGCGGTCCCATCTGACCCAAACTAACTGTCACACGTTTGTAAACTAAGCTATTTTAATTCAGCGTTTTAGGCCCTGCATTTTCCCTGTGAGGCATGCTCTTCCAAATTTTATTTTTGCCAGCCTTTATCGCAATACTTCCCTTGAAATACTGGCAATCTCTGTCCGAAGCAGGGTTTCCTGGCGGCTGTTCGCACCACGATGCATTTTGCCGTGGACTTGGGTCGCAGTCTGGCCGGCCCGACTAGCTCAGCGCCAGGAATGTCTCACAGCTCAACCCCTGGGACGTCTCACAGCTCAACCCCAGGGATGTCTCACACAGCTCAGCGCCAGGAATGTCTCACAGCTCAGTGCCAGAAATGTCTCACAGCTTAGTGCCAAGAATGCCTCGCAGCTCAAGTGTCGGATTGTAATCCGGAGACCCATGTTGAAATCCAAGAGGTGAGGTGAGATGAGGCGTATTCTATTGACGCTTTCAGTGTGTAATTTGGTGAATATGTCCTATCTGAGATTACCGTAGCTCTTCATACATGCTTCGAGACGTGAGGGTACATAAGCACAAAGGCAATGCTCCAATAACTGGTGTGTACTAGGCCGCATTCGTCTACATTGTGTTTTCAGTACACATCCCAGCACGTCCGTCGCCCCCAATGTCGTCTGTGCCGATTCGGTGCCGAATGCCGAAGCACCTCGGACCGGCAGAGGCTCGTCAATGTCGACCTGCTGAAGATCAGGCGTACCATTCTCATGTCACCGGCGGCAGAGTGAGGCCTCGCAGCGGCGTGGTGGTGATCGGTCGGCACGAGACCTCTGGATCCCACCGGCGGCAGAGTGAGGCCTCGCAGCGGCGTGATGGTGATCGGTCGGCACGACACCACTGGATCCCACGCCTCCCAGACAACACCGCCAATTGCCGCCAGTTTATTCTGGCATTCCAGCCGACGGCGGTGCCGGCGTACAGGAATGCCGCACCTCAAGCCACACACTGTCGGCTGCTTCGTTTGCAGAGGACCGTGAAAATACTGCAGTAATTGGTTGATCATTGGTGGCATTGGGAGGCTTCAGGCTTCACGCTTGAGGCCAGCGCTGTTGTACATGCCGTTGTCGACGAGCACCAGACGGGTATGCTTCGTATGATGTGGTTTTCTTCTTCTGCTATCGACATTCTTCATATTCATTTTCATTTTTCGCCCGTGAAATAATTTCCCCGAATGGATTGGGGTCGAGCTCAATGCGAGGCACACCCGCCTTGCTGACTAGTGATGTGGCGTAGTGAGCTCCGCCAACTTTCCAATCCACTTGCTGATGGCGATTCTCAGAGGGGTGTGCATTTCCAACTCTTTGTGTGGCTACGGGGCACCTAAAACACTATCTGAACAACAATAATGTTTGGGAAGCCGAGCAAGCAAACCTGCTTGCTCTGCTTGCTCGGTCTGTTCGAACAGACCAGAGTCTGTTGAGAATCCACTTAGGTATCCAATGTAGTTCATCGGACATCACACTCGTGGTTACATCCGTGAAAGGATGAATTGTTGGGTCGACTCTCCACAACCTTGGAACAAGCGGAGGGAAATATTTTCACATGGCACAGCGAACAACCGCAACACTCAGTGAGCACACGACATTACCGCCTGGTGAGCCCACTGCCATCCGGAGGAACGCCGACGGCACCCGGCCACGACACGGCGAAACAGGCGGCAATTTCGCTCCCACGACGGCGCATTATCAGATGACGCACGTCCGGGCCTTCTGGAGCTCAGCTATGTCCGCCGGAAGGTCCGGCAGCGGAGAGGCCCGGGATCACGCAGAGCACAGTCTATGCGCGCAGATCCGAGCTAGCGCTGCGACACAGCTCAGCAGACAAAGCTGAACGCGCTGCTTGTGCCGGGCAACGACCGGCTGCTCCGAAGGGCGTAATGGGCCCGCTTCTTTCGCTCGGCACATGGCACGCGCCTCCCCCAGCCGTCGCGCGCTTCCTGGCCGCGGGCGAGGTGGCAGAAGGTAGGCCGGCGCCGCCCCCGGCACTGTTGCAGGGCATCTGTGGTACGGCCAATGGCCCCGGTAATAACCACACCGGGGCAGATGGTCGCACGCCCCACCAGTTCAACGTTTGAGCCGAAACGTCGTAGGCACGCGACATGTTCAGACTGCAGGGCGATGGTGGTCCCAAGGCCATGTTGGTGCTGTTCGTGATGCCGATGCTGCTGTCGATGCTGTTGGTGTTGTTTGCGCTATCGGTACTGCTGATGGTGATATATGTGCTGTCGGTGCTACTGTCGGTACTGCCGGTGCTGCTGTTGATGCTGTCGGCACTACTGGTGCTGTCGGCGCTGTTGGTGTTACTGCCGGTGCTACTGTCGTTGGTGTTATCGCTACTGCTTCCAATGCTGCTGGTGGTGCTGTGGTACTGTTAGTGCTGCTGTGCCTGAGGCGCTGGTAGTTGCAGTCTCCGCCGAGTCGGTTTCAGACCACGAACGTAACCGCAGCCGTGGTAGCGGCGTGATGCCGCCTGGTCTCACTACCCGCCCGCGCACCGGCTTCAAAGCTGGCCACGTGCATTCGGTGAGGCCACAGCTTCTACAATGAAGTCGTGAGGCTGCAGATTCTGGAAATCCGCCTGTGTCGGTAACTGGGTACCGGCCCGTGATAACTCGCACGCCAATGTTAGTCCACCGTGACTTCACTGCTGCTTCTCGGGCGTGTCCAGCTCTAAATATGTAAAAATATGTTCCAACATGTTGATCTGTAAGAATGCTTGTCTGCATGGTTGGTGATAATGTTGTCCGGCATCTTAAGGGAACTGCAGTACAGCTCAAGCACAACTTTTACGATATGCTCGATTCCTTTGCGAGTTGCCACCTCGCAAGGTTCAAATTTGGATCTGCGTGAGTGTGCAAGGACGCACCCAGTTATCGCCCAGTTGACTGCAGCACATTACAGTGTGACTGTCCCAGAAGCTTCTCTGGAAAAGCCTCCGCCGGGTTGTATTTCATTGTACCGACTACATCAGACAGGCGACATCCACACGCAGTTTGGCTACTACTAACTACATAGCCACAACGTCATCGTAAGATATAGCAATTAATTTACACATGCACTGGTGGAGAAAACACACAATACACGACAACATCTACAGCATTATTAAACATGAAACGACATATGAAGAGAGCAGCCATGGTGTCAGATAATAGTTTGTCCAAGAAGCAATGACTGTGAGACGCACTGTGAAAACTGAAAAGGCCTGCCCGTTCCGTGAGATGCTCTTCCTCTCCTCCTCTGCTGAGTGCAGCCAGCCGGACATTAGTGCGGCAATGTCAGCTGGGTGACGATGACAGTACAGCGAAACTTGTAGAAGCGTGTGCACGACACATTTGCCACAATTTGCTTTGGAGCGTGGGAAATGCGACTTTCCAGCGTTTCTTAGTGCATACTGCATACGTCATAAAGTCATAAAGTGTTTAGACTTAATAAGAGCCACAAGGGCCCATCCAGTTAAGTCTGTAAATGGAAGATACCATAAGCCCGATAAAAAGACCCATCCCAACCATCACCATGTCCTAAAGAAACCATCCACCAACATCCCACACACCTATCAATGCCTATCTACCCTAGCTATCCAGCCCTATTCTCTTTATCCCTCATAACACATGTGGATTAAATGCCTTACCAATAATTTTCAAACTGCATCTATGCCTGCTTAAAGGGGTCTGTGCCGAGCACAATTACTTAGCATAAATCTCACCCCATCCATCACAAATTATAACTCCAAAACAAGATTTTCCTGTCTAAAAAATTTGTCCACCCTACTTTTAAAAACATTCAATGAGGAACTCCCCACAACATCAGCAGGAAGCCTATTCCACTGACCAACAACCCTTTGACTGAAGACTGTTGTCGCTTAACTGCCCCACACCTCAACTTGTCTAACCTGAATTGATGACCGCTATGTGATGCTCTAAACCGAAGAGAATCATTCAAATTGACCTGATCTAGCACTTTAACAATTTTGTACATTTCAATCATGCCCCCCTAATCTCCTATTCTTGAGTGAGTACATATCTAATGCCATAACCCTTTCTCCATATTCTCAGTTACCTATTCCACTGATGAGTCTAGTGGCTTTGCGCTGCACTCTTTCTAACATATCTAAATGCTGCATGAACGACGCAGTCGATGCGCCCCTAAACTCCAATAACATATCTATATCTTTTTCTAGGTAGGGGTTCCATGCTTGTACAGAATATTCCAAGTGGGGTCGCACATATGCTAAGTACGGTTTTTTCATGTCTTCCTTGCTCTTATTTCTCACACTTCTATTAATGAATCTCAGCATTCTGAGCGCCCTGTTCCTAGCTGAGATCAATTGTTTTTCTGCTTTAATGTCTTTTTAAACCAACACACCTAAGTCTCTTCCCTTTTCAATAACATCCAGTTCCCTCCCTCCCATTGTATATCTAAAAGTCTCCTTCCAGACCCCAGATGCATAACCTTACACTTATAATAGTTGAAAGACATCTGCCATTGATCAGCCCACTTTTTTAGGTCCTCCAATTTTAGTTGAATATTACTAGATTGATCACTACTGTTAGCCACTCCTACCAGCTTGATGTCATCAGTAAATTTGAACACTATTCCTCAGCTCTACCTTAATGTTAATCACAAGGATGATAAAGAGAAGTGGCCCTAGAACAGAGCCCTGTGGTACTTCACTCAGAACATCCCTCCAATCGGATTTACATCAATTTAACACTACCCTTCGTTTCCTTCCCCTCAACCATGCTTCAATCCAACCTATAACTTTTCCAACAATCCCATGTTGCTGTAGTTGATGAATTAGCCTTCCGTGTGAAACTTTATCAAAAGCTTTGCTAAAGTACAAGTACACAACATCCATCCTGCTTTGATTGTCTACTTCTTTTTTTAGTAACATACTCCATGAACTCCAATAGGTTAGCTAAACAAGACCTTCGAGATCGAAATCCATGTTTTGAGTATCCCTTAAAAGGTGTGCCTATTAGGTTGAATCTGAACATTCTGTTTAACCAGATTTTCTAGGACCTTGCAAACTATTGAGGTCAAACTGAATGGCCTGTAGTTCCCTACACACTTCATACTTCCCTTTTTGAAAATTGGTACTACGTTTGCATTTCTCCAATCATCAGGTTGATTGGATGGTTCCAATCATCAGTGGAACTGCTAATGCTTTAGCACACTCCACTAAGATCCTAGCATATATATCATCTGGTCCAGAGGCTTTATTAGGTTCTATATTCTGCAACTGCTTTTCTACAGCTTCTGTAGTTATTGTAAGATCCTCCAGCCTATCACCTGTCATGGCATAACCTTCAGTTGTTTCTATTGTACCATAATTATCTTTAGTAAAGACTGATGAGAATTGCTTGCTTAGGGATTCCATAATATCACAATCATCAACCACTATTTCCCCATCTACCTCCAGTGGTCCTACACTACACTTTTTAGCCTGAAATTGTAGAAGCTGAAGAATCTCTTAGCATTACCTGCTGAACGTTCTCGAGCTAATTTGATTGCAGCCAGTCTTTTAGATGCCTTAACACACCTAACTTTATTTCTAGCTATTTTGTATGATTCGAGGTTTACCCCAGAGTTAGCATCTTTTAGTTTCTTGAATGCATGTTTCTCTGACTCCAGTAAATTATCTACTTTCCTGGTCAGCCATGAAGAGTGTTTAACCCTGGTTAATATAATTTGCCTATTGGGAATGAACCTATCCTGACCTTGCAATAGTTCATCTTTTAGCATTCTCCACATTTCATAAGCATCTAAGCCCTTCAATAAGTCTTCCCAATGAATTCCATTCAGGAAGATCCTGAACTCATTGTAATTCCTTTTAGCAAAATTTGGAATCAATGTTTATTGGTTCCTACCCTTCCAACATACAATGAGAAGCGTGTAATGTTGTGATCACTGTTACCAAAGGTCTCTCCTATGTTCACATTTTTTACAACATTTTCCTCATTAGTAAGCACATCACCTCATATTTCATTTTCCCTTGTAGGTTCATGTGTCATTTGAAGGAATACATTTTCCCAAAACAAGCCATGAAACTTCTTCCTGATTTGTTTAGACTTATGGTTTTGTTTCCCAATCCTGCTATGTTGAAATCACCCAACAAAACAGTCCTCTCCTGCACTCTCCTACTTATCTCTTCCTGCATCAACCTGTCAGTGTTTTCATTCTCGTCTGGAGGTCTATAGAATGCCCCAATCCTAAAACGATACGATTGAGCACCTGTAGTTGTCCCACATCCAATGTGCTATATACTTAGTGCTATATACGTCGATAATACGACTGAACACCGGTAGTTGTACCTCATTCAACGCTCGCTTGATAGCGAACATCTGATGATAACTCACAAATCAGCTGAGTGTGTCAGATATGTGGTCGAATTTGCTGTATCTACTGGCCACATGTTCAGGAGTTCAGCTGCTCTCCACTCGGTAAAGGTGTCAGGTTCAACAGATACCATGCATCGGCATGCACTGGCAAATCGTACCAATCATCAATGCCCTCATCCTAGGTTCTAGTTGCAAGCGAGGATGAAGCCCGTGCGCGTCCACGACGTGACCTGACCTGAAGCGACCAGATGTGACCTGACCCGACCCTACATGACGTGGCCTGGCTCGACCCGATCCGTCGTGGCCTGACCCGACCCTACCTGACGTGGCCTGACTCGACCCGACCCGTCGTGACCTGACCCGACCCTACATGACGTGGCCTGACTCGACCCGACCCGTCGTGACCTGACCCGACCCTACCTGACGTCGTCTGACTCGACCCGACACGTCGTGACCTGACCCGACCCTACCTGACGTGGCCTGGCTCGACCCGATCCGTCGTGACCTGACCCGACCCTACTGACGTGGCCTGACTCGACCCGACCCGTCGTGACCTGACCCGACCCTACATGACGTGGCCTGGCTCGACCCGACCCGTCGTGGCCTGACCCGACCCTACCTGACGTGGCCTGGCTCGACCTGACCCGTCGTGACCTGACCCGACCCTACCTGACGTGGTCTGGCTCGACCTGACCCGTCGTGACCTGACCCGACCCTACATGACGTGGCCTGACTCGACCCGACCCGTCGTGACCTGACCCGACCCTACCTGACGTGGCCTGGCTCGACCTGACCCGTCGTGACCTGACCCGACCCTACCTGACGTGGTCTGACTCGACCCGACCCGTCGTGACCTGACCCGACCCTACCTGACGTGGTCTGACTCGACCCGACCCGTCGTGACCTGACCCGACCCTACCTGACGTGGTCTGACTCGACCTGACCCGTCGTGACCTGACCCGACCCTACCTGACGTGGCCTGGCTCGACCCGACCCGTCGTGACCTGACCCGACCCTACCTGACGTGGCCTGACTCGACCTGACCCGTCGTGACCTGACCCGACCCTACATGACGTGGCCTGGCTCGACCCGATCCGTCGTGACCTGACCCGACCCTACCTGACGTGGTCTGACTCGACCCGACCCGTCGTGACCTGACCCGACCCTACCTGACGTGGTCTGACTCGACCCGACCCGTCGTGACCTGACCCGACCCTACCTGGCGTGGTCTGACCTGACCATTCACACATTTGACAATTTGCCAGCCTTTTGTTAAGATGCTTCACATCCTAATTTATCCACTTGGACTTCAACTGTCTTTTCTTTTATTTCGTGGCCACATTTCGGTCCAATATTTTCTCTGAAATATGTACCATCTATATTCAAGGACAGGATTTTGTCGCCGCGCTTCTCGTGGCTCCACGGTTTATATGTGGTTTCGGCCGGTCGACCGGTCCTGCGCTTACAGTAAGCAGATCTTAGGCACGGCATACCACGTGGCATGCTCTCCTGGGGGCCTGTCAGCCAGCCAGCTGAACGACAGCGTTCGGCAGGTGAGGTGCTAGGGGCACCTGCTGAACAATTTTGGGTGTAACGCGCCAAGCGAAGAAGCTGCGAGACGGAAGCAACCGGGCCGCCAATGCTATTTCAGCAAATGGGCGAAGTGCATTCATGCCACCGCGATGGCCCAGTTGGTTAGGGCGCCGGCCAGCCCCGTCCTGGCGAGACAATGTTCGAGGCGCTTCACGCGTGGTTAGTCCTCGTCTGGGAGGGTTAGCTGGCAACTGATCCGATAAAACCAACGGAATAGCAACGAGCCGACCGGGTCGATGCAATGGCAGCACGTTAATTTCTTGATATAAATAATGCCGTTGAACTGGATGCTCCAAACGGTTCGTGGGATAGACGCCTATGCATCAATATCTGCCATGGAACCCGGTTCCATAAATTACTAGATTAAATATCCCGGACTAAATTATGCAACAAAAATGAATGAAGTATGACTACGGGATACTGTGCAGAGTTCTCAAGATCGGCCGTACTTAGTTCTGAAATGCCTGCACATCGGCCGAAGTCTGACGCGATAAGGTTATGCCTCCGGGGGCCGATAAGTAGCCCGGTTGCAATGGGCTCACATATTGTCTGCCCGTGAGCATTCCGGATCTAGGGTTGGTGGCTCCAGAGCCAGCCAACCTCTTGCCATGGGTCATCCAGTGGCTCCAGAGCCAGTCAGCCCGTTTTCCTGGGTTGTGTAGCGGCTCCAGAACCATCCAACTTCTTGCTTTGTCGTCCAGCGGCTCCAAAGCCAGCCAACCTCTTGTCCTGTGTCGTCCAGCGGCTCCAGAGCCAGTCAACCTCTTATCCTGTGTCATCCAGCTGCTTCAGAGCCAGTCAACCTCTTGTCCTGTGTCGTCCAGCGGCTTCAGAGCCAGTCAACCTCTTGTCCTGTGTCGTCCAGCGGCTTCAGAGCCAGTCAACCTCTTGTCCTATGTCGTCCAACGGCTCCAGAGCCAGTCAACCTCTTGTCCTGGATCGTCCAGCGGTTCCAGAGGCGCTTCACTGGCGTGACATGGAAGCAAGTGTTTGGGATGCGATGTACGAAGCATTCACCAGACCTGTGTTTGGATGACGCACGAAGACGCATTGACTAAGCCTGTGTTGGAACGGCACACAGAGCATTCATGAGACCTGTGTTTTTCGGTGCCAGATAGTGGCCTGTGTAAATCCAGATTATTTTCGGCAGTGACCAATGGCGAAGCCAGACATTTAAAAACAAAGAGGAGAGAAGGATAAGTGCATGATGACAGGGCTAACAAGGAAGATGGGACTAAGGACATATAGCATTTCTCCTTTAATTCTTCAAACAGCCTCCTACGTGTGTGCGAAGAACAAGTGACAGGTAGCACAGAAACATCCACTACAGCATTGGGAATGATCCGTGACCCGTGCCGGAAGCAAAGATGTGCCAAATATGTACCTAAGATGTGCCCAATGTGTGGCCAATATGCCACGACATAGCATTGGGTGTGAGCCGTTGGCACTGGATTGTCAAGAGAGACTTGCGGGGCTGAGGTGTGGTGCTCAATTCGTCAGGTAGGGCATGTGTGCACACACGCCAGCTGTTCTCGGTGACGCATGCCAGGTATCCGGTTTACAAGGTAGTGCATATGTGCAAGCACACCAGCTGTTCCAGCAGCAGGTGGCATATCATTGGGTTCCAAGAGGCGTAGGAACAGTCTTCAGAGTGGGCAGCGGTTTGGAGAGACGGAGGATCATGGCTTACAGAGGGACCGTGACTTACAAGAGGGAGGACCATGACTTCTAGAGTGTGGACAGTTGCTTACAAGAGGGAGGGTCATGGCTTCCAGAGTGTGAACAGTGGCTTACAAAGAGTGGCCATGGCTTCTAGAGTGTGGACAGTGGCTTACAAGAGGGAGGGCCATGACTCTAGAGTGTGGACAATGGCCTACGAGAGGGAGGGCCATGGGTTCCAGAGTGTGGACAGTGGCTTACAAGTGGGAGTGCCATGGCTTCCATAATGGATAGGGGGAAGATATTGTTGTATACCACGAGCTAATTTTCACTTCTCACCCTCGTATCTTTGAGGGCCATCACGGCACATGCCGTAATTAGCTTTTTATGTTGCTTCTTGTCCAGGAAGGTACGCCGAGAGAGAAAGAGATAGAGAGAAAGAGAGAGAGAGGGAGAGAGAGAGAGAGAGAGCGAGAGAGAGAGAGAGAGAGAGAGAGAGAGAGAGAGAGAGAGAGAGAGAGAGAGAGAGATAGATAGAGAGAGAGAGAGAAAGAGAGTGATTGAGACAGCCACTAGAATCAAAATGTTCCGATCGGGAGGGTTCAATGTAACAAGCTTCCACTAAGCACTGACTCTGGTTTGTAGCCTGGCCCCACCACCCGATCCGTGTATTCCAGTTCAATGGCAGAAGGTCAACAGTTTTTTTTACCGTGCAGTCAATATACCGACACTGTAGCTCGTCCCCGGCTGCATCGAGCCAGTTGCTACCTGGCCTTCCCAGCTGGGAGCTAAACGCGAGCGCGTGCAGCGACTCGAGCCCAGCTAAAGGGGCTTTGATCCGTCCTAACTCCGCTATGTTAAGAGCCTAGAGCGCAGTGTGTTTGACAGCATGTAGGCAAATCATGACACAGAAGGCATTCCAAATTGCAAAGCGGCGCTGGTGTTAACGGTTCAGTTGTCACCCCAGAAGATATCGTGGAGGGAGCAGGGGCTAAAATTACCTCCCGGCACTGCGATGGCAAAAAAAATGTTCGTGATCTTCACTTTTTCTCCCAGTTAGGACCATTCCTGGCTGATCGCTCGCTCACTCACTCAGTCTTTTTTAGCGCGTGTATGAAAGGGGTATGCTATGATGCATCCGTGTCTTAACATTGTAGCATGGCTCCGGTGTCCACTATGACCATGGCTCCGGTGTCCACTATGACCACTATGACCATGGCTCCGGTGTCCACTATGACCATGGCTCCGGTGTCCACTATGACGGAGCAGGTGGAATGTCCGGGCGAAAACCGGTGGGTCTATGAAGCAAAGCTCAGATCATCATCAGATATGTTTATTTTTGCATTCGCTTACACATTTGGATGACGTACCTGTACAAATTAAAAATGTGCATAAAAATATATACAAACGTGCTCAACACAGTCGACTAGATAAAATCCCAAAGCTGGGGAGAAAATGCTTCGGTACGTTTCCTGTACAGCATTTCTCACGGAGCACCATTTGGTTTGACGAGGTGGTTTGCTGGCAGACAAAATGAGCTAAACTGGCCGAATACGTACGTGGAAACAACAGTCTTGCAAATAAAACATCCTGCATGCTTGAGTAACAAAGTAAAATAAAAAATCGCTTCTGGAGTAACTTGAGGTCACAGTCTACCAAGAACAGCAGGCAAGTACTACGAGGCATCACGTATTATCGGTATCTTACAAGTTCAATACACGATGAAATCACATACACACGTAACACAGCTTTTGGTTGGTCCCCAGCATTGCCGCGGTCGAGTGAGATCAGACCGTCTTCTCCGCTTTCTCCCTCTCCGTTTCTCTTGTACTACCAGCAATGCTAATTTAGGGACCAAGAATGGTACGATAACAATATTTGCACGACATAGGCGGGCCGCAGGTGGTCGGGGCCGTGCTCAGAACAGCACGTCCTGAACGTCGGTGGGTGTTTCCGGCTGACAGAGCGCCTCGTCAGTCAACGTCGGCTGCTGCTTGTTGGAGGCCGTCACCGAGTGCTTGGCGGCCGCGTTGAGCGGGTTGTCGCGCGCGTTGGCCATTTCCAGCTGCACCATCTCCTCGATGCGCCGCATGAGGTGGCGCAGCGGCGCCAGGTCGAGGCGCAGACAGCTGGCCGCCTGCTGCACGCTCTGGTCCGCGCAGGTCAGCTTCATGCCCGACACGGCGGTGCACACGCTGGCGGCGGCCACCAGCGACGCGGGCGTCTCCAGGAACTCCACCTCTGCAACCAAGGAGTCAGGACGTCAGCTGAGCTCAACCGCCGCTGTCGAACACTTGGGAACACACGGACACTCGGGAACACACGGACACTCGGGAACACACGGAACACTTGGGAACACACAGAATACTCGGGAACACACGGAACACTCGGGAACACACGGAACACTTGGGAACACACGGACACTCGGGAACACGCCCTCAGAGAGGACGTCGGCGGCGTCAGAACGGCTACGCGTCATCTAAGAAGACATTTCAGACATAGAGTCATGAGTCTCATCCAGTTCCGACGCGCTGCAGTCGGCCGCCGCACCTCCTGGCTGGAGGTACCGACCTGGCGGCCGCGTGGGTGGCATGACAACAGCACCAGGCCTCGAATGACTGTCCGCTACGTCTGGTGTGTTGTGTACGACTCGCCCTCGGCACAGCCGCTACCGAGCGCAAACAACCCGTCACACGTACTACGAGCACCAGCCCGATTACGTTTAAATGCCTGGCATCTCGCGCCGGCGAGGGCAAGGACCGCCGCAGCCGGCAAAGCATGGGAACCGCTGGGCTGGGATTACAAGCTCGTAGTAAACAAGGAGTACACCTCTGGCCGGCGGGCGCACGATCGATTGTCCCGCACAAGCTGGCGTTCTCTGCCAAGTGGTTGGGAGAGGCGCTCGGTCGGCAGACCAGCAGCACGTGTCAGCAGCCGTGGCCGGCCCGGCACAGATGATGGGGTCAAGTGACCCCGGCAGCTGCCGATCGCCGACCAAATTGAAGTGGCGCTGCACTGGCTAATTCCATGTCATTTGTGCGTCGGAGTGGGTGTCTGTCGGAGTGGGTGTCTGTCGGTGATTCGTCGGAGTGGGTGTCTGTCGGTGATTCGTCGGAGTGGGTGTCTGTCGGAGTGGGTGTCTGTCAGTGATTCGTCGGGGTGGGTGTCTGTCGGTGATTCGGAAGCCAATTTTCGTCTCTCCGCGGCCTCACTAGCCAATTTCGGGGACACCATTGAGGAAGCACACGAGCACAGCATCGTCACCCCAGTGAGACCGTCATCGAGTCTTGGGAACGCTGTGGGTGTTTGAGAGAGCAATGGAGCAATACGCGATGGCGCCGGCGGGAATGGAAATGCTCACACCTGCCCAGTCCTGCACCCCTCCTTCAATTAATTAACCGGTCAGTGATCAACAGGCAGCTGGTGCACCCCTTCGGCACGGCGTCTTGAGCCCAATTAGCTGGGCGGCCGCCATCTGCGGCGGCGCTACGGGGGCTCCAGTGGCCGACTCTGCCCCGTCTGCCGCTCGCCAGACGCAGGGTGCCACCAAAGCGGCCGCACCCGGGCAGAGCACAGAGCGCGGAGGGCGCCCGCTCTGCCGGCGGCCGGCCACACGTCGCCGAGCCGCGCCGCCAGCCTGTTGCATCCTTGAGTCCAAGGCTGGCCGAGGCGCGCGCCGGCTACCAGCTGGGTAGCCGAGCCATGTCGTCACGGCGGGGCGGGCGCCGGCTAGCAGCTGGGCAGCCGAGCCATGTCGTCACGGCGGGGCGGGCGACCACATGGCGACATGGCGCAACGGTAAAGGCGCCGCGACACTTGTCGACGGCGACATGCCGTCTGACGGTCACTGCGCCTCGGGGGCCACTGCCGCTCTGTTCTGGACGACCGTTCTCACGGTGGGCCAGAGGAAGGGGCGCCGACCAGTCTAGTGACGATCGGACATTGGCACCGGCGACAGGTTTGAACTGACGAGTGGCTGCCGAGCAGGTGCTGCCCGTGTCCCGGAATGCATCCCGACTCCCACGGGGGCCGGTCGACACCGAGCGCCGTGTGAAACTCCCCGGCAGGTTAATATTTAACCCCTCTTGGCTCTGTCACCGCACGTCACTGCGTCTGGCGTCTGGGGCCATCGCTGGGGCCATAGTTGGAGATTACGGGTGAGTCGGGCGGCTTGGCCCCTGGTTTGGTGCCCTGCTAATGATACTTTGCCATTTCCCAATTCAATCTGCAAAGGTGTCTTGCAAAGAAGGACTTGGACCCCTGGCTTCGTAATAGGTCTCCAGTAGTGTCTGGGGCCGTGGCGGCAGTGGCGGCAGTGGCGGCGGCGACTGACGGGTGGGCCGCCGGGAGCCAATCTGCGGGACGTCGCCGAACACGCCCACGGCAACTGCTGTGACGGCACCGGCTGATCTCGCCCCACCATCTGGGCCAGAGGTCAGCGCTGTGACCCGCGTTACCAGGCGCACTCTTCTCACCGCGTCTCAATCGGTCCTGGGTGGGCGGAGGCGGCCCAATCATGGCCGTTCACTTTTTAAAGGTCCCAGCGGCCTGTATAATAGAAAGGAGCCCGCCTCTACCACAGCGACGCGCTGAGAAGTAGGTTACGATGCGACGTGGAGCAGAAGGCACACACATAATAACAGATGGCTACCATGCTTTAAACACCGCTTGTAAGGAGAAACTCTTTATGAGGTATCACTTGATATCCTAATAATAGCCGACTGGGGCGGTTACGAAACAAATGAGAACAACACGGGCTACATTTAGGGCCGGACCTCCGGCGCCTTGGTACTACCCCCATTATCACGAAGCCCTACCATCATCGGCCGAAACTAATGACCGAGCGTAACGCTGGCGCCGGTGCCGTCACGGAGCAGCAAGGCTCACAAACAGCGCTGTCGGGCGGCAGCAGGCAGGCCAATGGTACGGTTTAAATGTCTCCCACTCGGAAGTGGGCCTGAGTGACTGTGGCGGCCGTGCAGGCCACTTCCGGCTGGCGCATGGTCGGACTGACGCCGTGTTCCGGTCGACACGGACGTCCGGCAACCACCGCGGCCGCTGTCGTACATAGATCGGGCCGGCTGCCGACGTCTGGGGACCGGGGGGAGGGGGGGGGCTGCCGTCCAAGGACTGGGATGGCCACTGGCGTTGACCACGGACGCCGCGGGCGGCGCAGGGCACCAGGGCGAGGTGGCAGCAGCAGCGGCTGGCCAGGCACCAGCCAGCTGCAACTGCAGCTCGCACCGTGCACAGTTCACTGCACAGCGCAGGTGGCGCTCCAGTTGCATGTGTGGGCCTGCCAAGCCCAACAAATGAGCCCAATAAACCCCACTTAGTTGGCCTGTTCGCATTAACGCACGGAAGGCAGTAGAGGGCCAGTGGAGTCCGCCGTGGACCCAGCGTAGACTGTCTCCACGGTGGTGAAGGTGCTGACTGTCGCCCTCTGTCAGGACACGAAGGGCGGCGCGCTGACTATCGCCCTCTGTCCGGCTCTGGAGGGCGGCCACGGCCACATCTGGACGGTACAGTCGCGGCGGCCCGGCAGCGGCGTCGCTGGCTCTGCTGTGCGGTGGTGGTGGGCCGTCAGCGTGAGTGAGTCACAGCCAGCTGTACCGCCGTGCTCGGTCCAGCGTGGACCAGCCTGTGAGTCATGGCTAGGCCGCCCACCCCGACCGCTCCAGCAGGCGCACCACACGGTCCAGCGCGGCCGTCCACATCGACGTGAGCCTCGTCTCGTGACGTCACGCGGCCGCCAAACGCTTCTGCAGCGGGAAACCGGAGTGCGGTGGGAGCGGTGTCGCTCGTCATGACCACCCCTCCGGCGGCCGCCTTTTTCTCGACGCCTCCCCAGCCCGCACTGCCGGCTCCCACGCTTTTCTAATAAGCATAAACTACGAGCGGGATAAATCTTGCGGCGTGACGCGGCGCCGACGAGTCAGCTTCCGGCGCGCTTTGTGGCGCCGCGCGCCGACTTTTCAGCACGGGCCCGACAAGAATAACTCACGTGGGAATTAGTGTCGTCGCCGACGAAGCTCGTCGTCGTCGGCACCGACGGCAGAACTAAACACCGGCCGCCCCACCGTGTTGGCGGCGGGGCGCCGTTCCTTGTTGCCCCGCGTGCACGCGCAGGTTTTTGTGGACAATCGCGGCGATAGTGAACTATTTCTGTGTGGCGGCTGCACCGGAAGTGCAGCGCGAGATGGAAAATTGGACAGAAAAACGCCGCCGACTGACAATTATTTCACGCCACCGCGCCGCCACCACAAAGTCGCAATCGATACCACCCGGGGGACTTTTTTCTACCGCGACCTGTACTGTGTTATAAATGGGGTCCACTCCGTATGTAATTGTAATCAAAGAGAACACGATCACGTTGTAATTGTAATGCGGACGTAACGAGTGTGCCAGCCGGTCGTGTCATGTAATGGCACGTCACCGCCGATCGATGCGACCAGCGCACCGGCCTCGTGTCAATAGCTCGCCGGCACCCCTCCGACACAGCGCTCGATCGATGCCCTCCACTGGATCGCGTGGCAAAACACGGCCCGCATTGCAATACATCTGCCCGCCGGCCGGCCCCTGATTGGTCGACGGAGGCCAGGCAGCGTGCCCATTGGCTGCAACGACCAGCTGATCGGAGCGTCGGCGGCGCCAGTGTGTACACACGGGCGGCAGGCTGCGGCCGACCGCGTCCGCGTGGAGGCCCCCTTACAGTGCGGCTCCACTACAGGGGACCCGAGCCCGGCGCTCTGTATAGGGCACAGGCGCATACACACACACACACACACACACTGGCGCGGGAGGCGACCACCGCCACTTCCTGGCCGTGTTGGACAGTGAGATATGCGGTAGTTGCCGACTGACTAGGAGACCTACCTGTTGTGCAGAGAGCGATGAAAGTGTGCGCGTGCCGGCGTATCAACGGCGCGCTGTTGTGTAGCGACAACCGCACCAGCAGCTGCTCGACGAAGTCGAAGCTGGTGACCGCGTTGAGGTCCCAGTTGAGCCGGTGCAGCAGGGCCAGCTCCAGCTCCTGCGGCAAACGAAAAACAGTCAGCAATCGCGCACACGGCGAGCGCAAGCAGTCTGCAAACATTGAAAACACCGCACACTCTGCCTTACAAAGAGAAGGCATTCTGCCGACGAGCGATGGCTATTTATTACAGGGCGTACTGGACAAAGGCACGGAAGAACGGGCCTTGAAGGGTAGGCACCCAGCGGGGGCGCATTCTTCAGCGATTTCGCCGCCTGTTTGTGTCGGTAACTCGGCGCCGATTTTGCGTCACGCTGGATGACAATGAGGCTCCGGCGGCACCCAGTCGCTCGACCCGGCCAGATTTATGAACGAATGAAGGCATACTTTATCGATAATTATAGGGCGGGGGTTACCGCAGTTTTAATTAGGTTCGACCCAAGTCAACAGGGACGGTCGGCTGGCGACAGGGCAGGCGCCGCGCCGCGTCTGCCGTCGGCGCAAGAAACGCATTCTTTGGGAAAATGACAGGAAATGGCTGAGTTATGAGCACCACATTGGCTGGCGCGTGGCCGCCGGCGCCAATACTGCCAAATACCAGACAAGGACGCATCGCGCTTTTTCTGTTTACTCCCGTGCTCCAAATCATACCACACCGGTAGAAACTCGCCGCGGCAATAACAGTGATTTCTGCGCTGGAATGCGCCACTCCGCCGTCGGGACGTCCTTCGTGTCCCGGTGGCGGCCTGCGGCCAGAGGCGCGCTGTGACGATGTGCCCCAGAGCCGCCTACGTCGGACGGTGTGGGTCCCAATGGTGCCGCCGGACCGCTGCCGAGCCACCTTCAGCGGCCCGGCCCTCGCCCACACATCTGACAAGTGGCCGCTCTGCCGGCCAGCCTTTCGCCGCCGACTGGCCGCCGGTAAAGGTTCAAGGACTAGAATCGGCCGCCGACAAAGAGATAAAAACGGCTGGAATGTTGGGTCCGAGGTGCACGGGTCAGACCCCCACCGGTCACAGTGGGTCCGGCTGGCCGGGGAGGACGGCGACGCAGCCACCCGACTGCACGCTGCCGTGTGCTCGTGTGGCTGCGGCTGGCTGTCGGGGACCTCTGCCGGTCGGCGGGTCCCCGACAGCACAATGACCCCAGAGGTGCTCCTCAATGGCCCCGCCGGTGTTCCCCGGTGACCCCGCCGATGTTTCGCAATGGCGCCGCCGATGTTCCCCAGTGACCCCGCCGATGTTTTACGATGGCCCCGCCGGTGTTCCTCAGTTACCCCACCAGTGTTCCTCGACGATCCCGCCGGTGTTCCTCAACGGTCCTGTCAACCTTACGTCACTCAGCAGACAGCCAATTCGCAAACCATGAAAGCACGGGCTCGTGAGGCGGCATTACCATTGGCGGCTTCATATCTCCATGAAAAGCTTTTTTTTAAAAGAAAATTATCTGAATACGGTGACCAATCTGGGGGCATCGCTGACATTTCCAGTTGGTGTGGCGCCTGTGCCAAGGTCGTGGGCGCGTCGGCCAGCCACAGCTGCCGCACCTGACTGACCATGAACCACACCGCCGGCCAAACGCTCCTCAAATCCATCTTCACGTGTCTCCAGCGCCAACAAAAATGTCCCCACAACGCACCTAAATCGATCAACGCTCGACGACGCGACCGCTCGCGACTTTTTAACGAGCACACTTGGCTTGTAGCACCATCCTGTGCACGCGTAATGGCGCCATCGTCAGTGAATATGTGCCGCTCGATACAGCGCACAGTCGAGGTCACCACAGCACCAGACTAGTCTAATTACGGTGTCGGATGCCAACAATTAGCGCGCCATTCGGCCGCGACCAGGCCCATAATCGCACGCGATCTCGACCATCTCGACTCGTGCACCGGAAGTGGTCATCGCAGGAAGGAGGGGAAGAGGCGAGGAGGTCTGGAGGAGAGTGGCCAGAGCAAACAATCCGTCTGAAAGGGGAGACGTCGAGGAGCTGAAGGTCCCGTTGACAAAGGAATGCTTGTTCGGTAAGCGACGGCCACCAACGCGGATCAGCACGGATCAGCACGGATCAGCACGGATCAGCACGGATAACTTCCCAAGTGACTTGATGTTGGCCGATGTGGGCCCATTTAATATTTTAATGGGCACCAGGTGGTCTGTGGCTGCTGTTAGTCATCCCCATCTCGCCCACCCATCGCAGTAATAAAATCGCATGGACAGAGGTACTAAGGTTACAATAATCAGCGTAGCCCGAAGAACCTCGGGATCGCTCAAAACGATGCCCGAGATAGAGCCAAGACAAGCACTGGCAGGATGGCGCGCGTGCGTCAGTGCGGGCGGCTCGGGCGGCTCGGGCGGCTCGGACGCGTTTGCTCCTGTCGCTGTGACTGATCGCGCCATCTGAAGGTCTCAGTCTCGGTCTCAGTCGCGCCAGAATTCGGACATGTCTGCGCCAATGAGTAGACCTGGGGGCCTGCCAGCTCAGGCTAACCTTGGACCTCCCACCGGTGGGGACAAATGTGCCGTCGACAAACGTAGTAGTGAACTTTTTATGGTGCTTTAAATCGCCTACACCGGTGGGAAAAGGGCACGGCGTTCGCGCAAGAGCGATCACCCCCGCAGCACGAGCCTATGACAATGACGGTGTGGACGCGAAATCATTCAGCAGTGACGACCGCCGGAGGTGGGAGTCCGATGGCTGCCACCGTGAAGCGACGCGTCCAGTTGTCATGACAACGCGGTGACGACACACCGAGAGAAACCGGCCGATCTGCGGACGCTGCCGCCGCGACCTGACCACGTGACAACTGGCTGGCGTGACGTCAGAGCGCGTCAGTGTCGGCGACACAGCGAGATGGCGAGCTGCGCGCCGCCGCATCTTCTCACGGCGCCGCTCCCGGACGGCCGACCTCGGCGCCGTCATCGGCTCCGACAGCGCCATTGTCCTGCCGCACCACCTGCACCGCCGCCGTCGCCGCTGCCCCTCCGGCCGGGCGGCGCCAGAAAAGGCTGTATCATCCGGCGGGAGGAATGCGCGCACACTGACAAAGGCGGGTCGGACGGACCAACCCCAGCTCGAGGTCACCGGCCGTCCGACACGACGGCCGGCGCCCACCCGAACCGGCCGCACCGGCAGATTCCGCACATGCTCGTCCAGCACTTTAAACGCAAGGGCGAACGGCAGCACCGTTACGTCGGTGTTTGTTGCCGCCGCTGACCTGGTGCTCCAGGACGACAAACCGTGGGAAGGTGGCCTAGCTCTGCCGGCGACGGTGGTAGCCGCGTGGGTGGTAAGCTGAGCGACTGCGCGTCCGAAACACCGGTACGATAGTAGGCAGAGCCAACCGCACGACCTCACCGTGCTGCAGCCACAGACTGTCCACGGTCGGTACTGGTCCATGCCAAGGTGATGATGATCCGACATTACAGGCACACCGAAAATGTAACGCACAGCGTGGCAAAGTTGCGTTTAGTGACATACTAGCCTTATAGCTGTGCTTGGTCCTATGGAGTCGATACTCGACATCGGGAGAGAATCGACGTCGACCAGTGTTCGGTGACCGACGACCGTCTTGGCCTGCGTCTTCGGTGACCGTCAATGACCCACATTGACCTGCTGTTCAGGCCCGACAATGACCCACCTACATGTTGTTCGTGACCGTCAATGACCTACCTTGACATGTTGCTCGTGACCGTCAATGGCCCTTGACCTGCTGTTCGGGCCCAGCAATGACCCACCTTGACCTGTTGCTCGTGACCGTCAATGGCCCTTGACCTGCTGCTCGGGCCCAGCAATGACCCACCTGCCTGTTGTTCGTGACCGTCAATGACCCACCTTGAGCTGCTGTTCGGTGACCGAGTAGTCGGTGAGGTAGACGAGCTGCTGCAGGTTGAGCGCGCGGCACTGGCGCACTTTGCTGGCCAGCAGCAGACACACGGCAGCCAGCAGCTGCAGCTGAGTACGCTGGATTCGCCGCTGCGCCAGAAATCGGTCCATGTAGTTGACGGCCAGCGGGAAGATTTGGTCCTCGCAGGCGAACTCTTCACAGACCTGCAGCCACCAGCAGGGTCGGCGTCACACACCTGACCCCAACTGGTCACACACTTGACCCCAACTGGTCACACACCTGATCCCAACTGGCTGACGTGGTTGGAGAAGCCAGGTCATACACCTTGGACAGCACCAGCCACGAATGCTGCTGCCCGTGCGCCCCGGCACTGCTAATCAAAAGCAGCACTAAAAACGGAAGGATAGCGTGGCTTTCTTTCCGAATGTTGTTCGTGATGACTGGGTCCTGAACAGACAGGTGCTGTGTGTGGGAACAGAGGAGCCTCGCACTCAGTGAGGGGCAAGTCTTACGAAACAGGTCGTGGTTGGCCGCAAGCGGCGGTAACAGGTGTGGCCACGTATCATAAACCTGTCGCCATGGCAACAGTATCCAGAGATGCCCTCGTCTTTCGCGGCCAATTATATCTATTCATCTGCCCATCGGGGCGAGCAATCACAAGCGGGCTGGAAAAGAAAGCGCCAAGTTGCCGGTCGCAGCCGAAACTGGGCCAGTCGGACAATTCGAGCAGTAAATGAAATCGCCGCTCCACCATCTAATGACCTTCGAGTGACACAAAGAACTGTTCTGCCCAGTAGGCACGCGGCCGCATGCTGACCATCGAGATCGAGAAGTCTCCGATCGGGCATCGGCCATAAACAAGGCGCGCCAGTATTTAGACGTCGGCCGGTGATTTGTGCCACCTGACGCAACAAAACCTCACACACGGACTGGCCATAGCCGAAGAAATGCACCCACCTCCAGCATCCATGACGTAACCATCTTGCGCATGTACGGCTGGATGTCGTCCTGCGTTTTCTGGAAGTAGCAGCAGCCTGGCATGTAGGTGTGCTCGGTCCTGAGCAGTGACTCTAGCACGCGGTCATCCCGGAATATGACAGCGTCGTTCTGAGCCAGGCTGGCCGAGGTGTCCATTGGCTGCTCCGTACACTGCAGGCTCATATTTCCGGCACTGTAACCCGTCGAGGACTGTTCGCGAACCACTGGTGCCGCTATCTTCCGTGGAGGAGCCGTGCCGCACCCTCCACCGACCGTGTCTGAATGGTAACTGGCCGGCCGCCACTGGGCTCCCTGGTCCTCATCCTCCGCCGGCAATCTGGCCCAGCCGGCGCCGCCACACGCCACTCTCGCCGCCCGACACGCAGTCGGCCCGCACTCGTACGGTCCGGAGTTGCGTGCTCCCGCCGGACACCTGGCCTGCCCCTGGCATTGAGAGCACGGGAAAGGGGCGTCGCACCACTCGGTAGAGTGTCCCGACTACGGTTCAGTTTTGCGTGCACAGAGGCGTTCCATAGCAGTGCTGGACTGTGAGGAGGGCCTGGCGTCACATTAATTAAACTGAGGTGGTGTCGGTAATAGCGTCTCCACAATGTGCTCCCGATACTTACTGCCGTTGCACTATGCCAGTTGCCGGACGGTGCGCTGCCGTTATCGCAGTCGCGCGCCAGCAATTATTACCCATCAGCAGCGGTGCAGGAGCGGGCGTTGGACAAAGTGGCAACCACTTCTCCTCTTTGCGTGGAGGGGTATAGGAACAGCCGAAAAATGGGAGGTCACTTTATAAATCGATTCTCTGTGCAACGGCCATGGGGTTAATAGTTAGGGTTACCGAGAAGTGTATGCCTAGGGAGATGCATGACCCCCGTTATCCCACTTTGCTATGCACATGCCTGGATGAGCCCATGAACACTAGGCGCTTTATGGAAGCTGACTTTAAACCTATTGATGTTGAGAATAGTTTTATGTCCTGCATGTTGGCAGACATCACAGACGCTTGCTAAGCGCATTATCATTGATATCGTGTAAGTACGAAAAAAAAGCAGGCAGCATAATGAACAATGGTAAGTGAGAAGTTCCAGTCCTAGAGAGTGGTGCCAGACTCGTCCAGGGGCGAATCTGGGTAAAAGAAAAACAGGGCTGCTGTTTTTTTTTCTTGCAACCAGGTTGAGAAACGGACCATAATTCGACATATTTTCAACGATATGCAATGGGCTTTTGGAACTCTCGACCAATAATTGATAGTGCATACGTCTGTCAGTGTTCTCACTTATTCAAAACCTGGGGTCTCTACTTGAATATGTTAAACATAGCAGGAAGTCGCATAACTAAATGAACCTATCAATTTTATTTTAACTGCGCAAGACCTCAGTGTGCAGTTAAAGGAATTGTAAATGGAGGAACTGTGACGACCTATCATGGCCTACACATTGCCATTGCTCAGGAATGGACTCAAAATCACCGGCTGGGGGGGGGGGGCTATTGCAAAACTTCTGAAAACTCCTCTTTGTGCAAAACGTCGGCAAAAATCGGCCTCTTGGGGCATGGACCCCATGGCCCCCATGGACTCGCCAGTGATATTAGTAAAAAGTGCTTTGGTACACAGCATGGAAGAATGATAAATGACTTACCTTGCTCAGAGCATATGCACAGAAAGAAGTCGACATTTTCTTGAACGAACTATAACCCACACATTTCTCCGACCGCCACTAGCCATGTTATCGGAAGTCGATCGGAAGCAAGTTCACAATTTCAGAATCGAGGAAGCAACGGTCTCAATCGGTCGTCCCCCAATGCGAAGGCTGGCAAAGTGCTATCGATCAGAGAGGTTTGAACGGACGCGTGGTGGAGGCTTCCGTCGTGGAAGTGCCCGTCGTGGAAGCGCCCGTACGTTGGACTGTGCGTTCGCCTGATGCAGCGAGCACAAAGCAAGTCGGACAGGCGAACAAAGAGGAGCGGAAGATCGAGTCCGGGCCGACCGTGACGCATGGTTAATCCAGCCGTCTGCGATCTGATATCGTGGGTCCGGAGTGGACGCACCTGTGACGTCACCGGCCGGCAGCTGTCCCGCCGTACGTGGCCACCTCCACAGCACGTGTGACGTCACCGGCCGGCAGCTGTCCCGCCGTACGTGGCCACCTCCACAGCACGTGTGACGTCACCGGCCGGCAGCTGTCCCGCCGTACGTGGCCACCTCCACAGCACGTGTGACGTCACCGGCCGGCAGCTGTCCCGCCGTACGTGGCCACCTCCACAGCGGAAGCTACCGTGACCAGCCACCCATACCGGCGGTCGAACGGTCACGCCGCGGGCCACGAGAGCGCAGCCAGCTGCTGACCTGCCAGTTCTGGCCCGTACACCCCGTAAGGTCGGCAGCAGCTCAGGTATCGCTGGACCACCGGCGATACCTGCAGTGGTCACGCTGGCTGTGGGGAGTGGGGGCAGCTGCTGACCTGCCAGTTCTGGCCCGTACACCCCGTAAGGTCGGCAGCAGCTCAGGTATCGCTGGACCACCGGCGATACCTGCAGTGGTCACGCTGGCTGTGGGGAGTGGGGGCAGCTGCTGACCTGCCGATTCTGGCCTGTACACCCGTGAGGTCGGCAGCAGCTTAGGTATCGCTGGACCACCAACACAGCAGTTGGTTACAATGGCTGTGGGGCGTGGGGCCAGCTGCCGACAAAATCACAGCTCACATGTACGCATCGGTATGATCAATAAAAAGCAACAATCAACCCCGCCGTCATTACCCATCCTACCTGCATGCAGGGGCCACCAACCCTTGACGCATTCCCGATTGGGGCCCGTCCCCCGTTTACTTGCGGCCTCTGAACAAAGCCTGTGAAGAAGACGAGTCGCCTACCACTTGACCGTCAGGATGGCTCCGGTATGCTTTGCTCTTTTGTTCTTCATTAGGGTGACACTTAAACATTTTTTGCTGAATTTTCAACCGGCCGCCCCTTCAATTGGTGAGGTTGGACATAAAAACAACGTGTGTAAAATAATTTTGAAAAATATTAATATTTAGAGGTAGCTCACTGAGGTCAAAGTTACCATTTTTTGCGCAAAAATTCATTTTCCCATTTATTCATTATAAATGTTCTGCATTCTAATTTGTACCGGGACGCCCCTTCATTTGGTTCTGTTTGACATACAAACAACGTGTGTAAAGTACTTTGGAAAAATATTAATATTTAGAGGTTGCGCACTGAGGTCAAAGTTGCCATTTTTTACGCAAAAATTCACTTTTACATTTATTCATTATAAATGTTCTGCATTCTAATTTGTACCGGGACGCCCCCTCATTTGGTTCGATTTGACATAAAAACAACGTGTGTAAAATAATTTTGAAAACATTAATATTTAGAGGTTGCGCACTTAGGTCAAATTTGCCATTTTTTTCGCAAAAATTCATTTTTCCATTTATTCATTATAAATGTTCTGCATTTGAAATGTGCCATTTTTAGGTTTCGGAAAATTGCGAGGTTGGACACAAAAACCCCGTGTGTGTATTTTAATCAAAATATATAAATATTCAGGGGTAGCTCAAAGCACTTGAAGTTTTGCTATGGACGACCCATTACACAAACTGCTGATAACGTCCTCTGATGAGGAATTTCTCTTCCTACACAAACTCAGGAGATTTTTGGATTAAAATTGTTTATCTGCACTACTCAGAAGCGTAGCTAGCGTATGGATGTATTCATGGGGGGGGGGCAAGAGGGGGAAAATGTACTTCTTGGGGCAAAACTACGTCCCTCCCACACATGCCAACAATGCGTTGTCGGTATTGGGAGACAAGGGCGAAACCGGGTTATGTAAGCCCCTCCCTCAACCAGATATTGCATACATATTACATACCCTGTCATACCCTGTGACACCCTAACATACCCTGTCTGCTGTTGCAGGCCGGTAGTCTTCTTGCCAAGTGACAACATGGCGGCTTCGACGAGGTCAAAGACTGCAGTGTACCTCCTTGGAAAACTGGAGAATAGCATGATCGGCTCAAAGCTCCCATCCAATCGCCAGACGCTCGGATTTGTCCTCTACCTTCACCTGGACAACAAGAGGACCACAACAGAGGCGGCCGCGCGAGCAGCTCGCGGTAGTCGTCTCGGGGCTGCTGCTCGTTGAGGACGCTGAACATGAACAGCGGCACGACTGGAAATCTTGGTCCGATCCAATGCAGCAGACAGATCTGCGCTCATGAGGCTCTTGGTTGCACGCCGCTTGGGCAGGGAAGCCGGGATGAGCGACGGCGGCGGCTGCGACTCGTTGTCGGTATCGGACGCATTGGAGGCAATTTCGAGGGTTTGGCCGGTCTCGTGGCACTCGCGCTCATGTCGCTGGCGGCGCTGCTGTTCTTCGACAGCGCGATGCCGCTGTCGCTTCTGTTGCGCAGCGAGCCGGACATCAGCTCCCGCCATGCGTCCCCGGCGTCCTGTCTCGCGCTGAGCAGTTAGGAATGCCCGATCCTCCTCTATCCCGATCAGGATGAGAGCGTCGGCATGCGCGATATCGAATAGGTCTCCCTGTTTCTCCAGGAACGCCTCTTCAGCTGCTGCCTACGTCTTCGAACGCCTCTTACTGTTCTTCTTAAGGTGCCTCCACTCTTCGAAAAGTTTCAACACCTTCTTCCGCGCCCTGTCCTCCTTCTGTATGGGAATGTGCGCCCGAGTCCATAATGTGGCCACCTCTTTGATCGTCTCCGCGGCCGCCTCTGTTGTGGTCCTCTTGTTGTCCAGGTGAAGGTAGAGGAAAAATCCGAGCGTCTGGCGATTGGATGGGAGCTTTGAGCCGATCATGCTATTCTCCAGTTTTCCAAGGAGGTACACTGCAGTCTTTGACCTCGTCGAAGCCGCCATGTTGTCACTTGGCAAGAAGACTACCGGCCTGCAACAGCAGACAGGGTATGTTAGGGTGTGACAGGGTATGACAGGGTATGTAATATGTATGCAATATCTGGTTGAGGGAGGGGCTTACATAACCCGGTTTCGCCCTTGTCTCCCAATACCGACAACGCATTGTTGGCATGTGTGGGAGGGACGTAGTTTTGCCCCAAGAAGTACATTTTCCCCCTCTTGCCCCCTCCCCATGAATACATGCATACGCTAGCTACGCTTCTGAGTAGTGCAGATAAACAATTTTAATCCAAAATCTCCTGAGTTTGTGTAGGAAGAGAAATGCCTCATCAGAGGACGTTATCAGCAGTTTGTGTAATGGGTCGTCCATAGCAAAACTTCAAGTGCTTTGAGTTACCCCTGAATATTTATATATTTTGATTAAAATACACACACGGGGTTTTTGTGTCCAACCTCACAATTTTCCGAAACCTAAAAATGGCACATTTCAAATGCAGAACATTTATAATGAATAAATGGAAAAATGAATTTTTGCGAAAAAATGGCAAATTTGACCTCAGTGCGCAACCTCTAAATATTAATGTTTTCAAAATTATTTTACACACGTTGTTTTTATGTCAAATCGAACCAAATGAGGGGCGTCCCGGTACAAATTAGAATGCGGAACATTTATAATGAATAAATGTAAAAGTGAATTTTTGCGTAAAAAATGGCAACTTTGACCTCAGTGCGCAACCTCTAAATATTAATATTTTTCAAAAGTACTTTACACACGTTGTTTGTATGTCAAATCGAACCAAATGAAGGGGCGTCCCGGTACAAATTAGAATGCAGAACATTTATAATGAATAAATGGGAAAATGATTTTTTGCGTAAAAAATGGTAACTTTGACCTCAGTCACCTCTAAATATTAATATTTTTCAAAATTATTTTACACACGTTGTTTTTATGTCCAATCTCACCAATTGAAGGGGCGGCCGGTTGAAAATTCAGCAAAAAAATGTTTAAGTGTCACCCTATTCTTCATGATGTTTTTATCGCAATACTTGATAAAGGAATTATTTATATTTTAAGAAATATGCTGTTACTTATGATTCTTCTTCATTTATAGTGGAACACGTCGAGAGATCATCGCCATAATTCCATAGGAATTCGTCGGTTTAGTTGATTTTCGGTGTTGGGTCTCTTGATCAGCAAGTTTCACTAACCTCTGTTGGTGTGGTGCCTGTCTCACTGGCCAGCTGGTCCTGGCAACTCCAGGCAGGCAGACCGTTCTATGTGTGGAGGTGTCTTCTGTGCCAGCTGCACCAGTCAGACAGACCGGCCGCTCTCTGTGTGGAGGTGTCTTATGTGCCAACTGTACCAGTCAGACAGACCGGCCGCTCTCTGTGTGGAGGTGTCTTCTGTGCCAACTGTACCAGTCAGACAGACCGGCCGCTCTCTGTGTGGAGGTGTCTTCTGTGCCAGCTGCACCAGTCAGACAAACGGGCCGCTCTCTGTGTGGAGGTGTCTTCTGTGCCAGCTGCACCAGTCAGACAAACGGGCCGCTCTCTGTGTGGAGGTGTCTTCTGTGCCAGCTGCACCAGTCAGACAAACGGGCCGCTCTCTGTGTGGAGGTGTCTTCTGTGCCAGCTGCACCAGTCAGACAGACCGGCCGCTCTCTGTGTGGAGGTGTCTTCTGTGCCAGCTGCACCAGTCAGACAAACTGGCCGCTCTCTGTGTGGAGGTGTCTTCTGTGCCAGCTGCACCAGTCAGACAAACTGGCCGCTCTCTGTGTGGAGGTGTCTTCTGTGCCAGCTGCACCAGTCAAGCAGACAGCCTGCACCAGCCAGACAGTCAGACAGCCCTCCGTGTGGGGGCCAACACCGCAGGCACAGATCCCAGCGCGGGCTGCTCCAGTTTGAGTGGCGCCTGCTCTGACCAACTGACCACTGACCACTGACCAGTGAGACCAGTGTGACCACTGCCGGTCGGCCACGTCTGACGGCTGACCAGTGAGACCAGTGTGACCACTGCCAGTCGGTCTCGTCTGACGGCTGACCAGTGAGACCAGTGTGACCACTGCCAGTCGGCTACGTCTGACCACTGACCAGTGAGACCAGTGTGACCACTGCCAGTCGGTCACGTCTGACGGCTGCCAGTCGCCGCTGATGGTGGCCGTGGTGGCCGACCAGCTGTCACGGCTGTCGCCGCGGGAGTACAGTGCCACGCACAGACCACCTCATGTCCGTGCACACTGGTGATGCCGACCTTCACCTCCGACTCTCCCACATGGTGGTGTGTTTCTGAACCAGCCGAGTCCCCCTTCCTCTCTGACTACGTCTGTGCATCGAAAACGTCGCGGCTGGTCGGGCAGCGTCACTGGCGCTCGTCCAAACATCGCCCTGGCCCGACGACGCCCCTGGTGGTTTGCATCACCTGCCGAACCCGCCGGTCAGGACACTCGGGGCTCCGCACAGCCGCAGGGCTACCGCAGCGGCGCAGCACCGCTGGCGGGACGCCGACACACCCAGTGCGGCCACGCCACAACAGTGAACGGCCGGTAACCGCAGCACGTGCCGCGCCAACGCCAATCACGGGCGTGCGCCGGAACCGGAAGGAGGTGGAGAGGAATGGGAGCCGGTGCGGGAGGTGTGAAATGGGTGGCAGCTGGTGTTGGGTGAACTGGATGAACTCATGTTCAGAAAGTGCAGGGGCGACCGCGGCCGGCTGAACTGGATGAACTGATGACTGCTGTGGCCAAGATGCTTTTACATGCATGTGCAACTTCAACATGGAAACCTACCCCCTACCCCAATTCATTTGGGACTGCCCATTGCTTACACGTATTGGGCCCCGAATAATTTTCAGAAACCAACGCCCCTGCCATAGCCCCTGATGTTTTGGATAATAATCGCATCACTAATGAGCCTGGAACTACCGCTGGTGTGCTAATGCGACCGTGTATGTACTGACCGTGTATGTACCGACTGTGTGTGCACGGACGGTGTATGCACCGACTGTGCATGCACCGACTGTGTATGTACCGAGTGTGTATGCAACGACTGCGTATGTACAGACGGTGTATGCACCGAGTGTGTATGTACCGACTGTGTGCGTACCGACCGTACATGTACCGGCTGTGTGTGTACCAACCGTGTGTGTACCGACTCGTCTGCCGCGTGTGACAAGTGCTGAAAGCACATACAATTGATTCACCGTCCCCTGGCGAAACACTGTGCTCTCTGAAACCGTGTAGTGTAGTGTAGTGTAGTGTAGTGTACGTGCAGCGTACGTCTGCAGGTGTGGGTGGTGACGTCTGCGGGTGTGGGTGGTGACGTCTGCAGGTGTGGGTGGTGACGTCTGCAGGTGTGGGTGGTGACGTCTGCAGGTGTGGGTGGTGACGTCTGCAGGTGTGGGTGGTGACGTCTGCAGGTGTGGGTGGTGACGTCTGCGGGTGTGGGTGGTGACGTCTGCGGGTGTGGGTGGTGACGTCTGCGGGTGTGGGTGGTGACGTCTGCAGGTGTGGGTGGTGACGTCTGCAGGTGTGGGTGGTGACGTCTGCGGGTGTTGGTGGTGACGTCTGCAGGTGTGGGTGGTGACGTCTGCAGATGTGGGTGGTGACGTCTGCAGGTGTGGGTGGTGACGTCTGCGGGTGTTGGTAGTGACGTCTGCAGGTGTGGGTGGTGACGTCTACGGGTGTTGGTGGTGACGTCTGCAGGTGTGGGTGGTGACGTCTGCAGGTGTGGGTGGTGACGTCTGCAGGTGTGGGTGGTGACGTCTGCAGGTGTGGGTGGTGACGTCTGCGGGTGTGGGTGGTGACGTCTGCAGGTGTGGGTGGTGACGTCTGCAGGTGTGGGTGGTGACGTCTGCAGGTGTGGGTGGTGACGTCTGCGGGTGTGAGTGGTGACGTCTGCAGGTGTGGGTGATGACGTCTGCAGGTGTGGGTGGTGACGTCTACAGGTGTGGGTGGTGACGTCTGCGGGTGTGGGTGGTGACGTCTGCAGGTGTGGGTGATGACGTCTGCAGGTGTGGGTGGTGACGTCTGCAGGTGTGGGTGATGACGTCTGCAGGTGTGGGTGGTGACGTCTGCAGGTGTGGGTGGTGACGTCTGCAGGTGTGGGTGGTGACGTCTGCAGGTGTGGGTGGTGACGTCTACAGGTGTGGGTGGTGACGTCTGCAGGTGTGGGTGGTGACGTCTGCAGGTGTGGGTGGTGACGTCTGCAGGTGTGGGTGGTGACGTCTGCGGGTGTGGGTGGTGACGTCTGCAGGTGTGGGTGGTGACGTCTGCAGGTGTGGGTGGTGACGTCTGCGGGTGTGGGTGGTGACGTCTGCAGGTGTGGGTGGTGACGTCTGCAGGTGTGGGTGGCATTAGTGGGACGGTGCCCCAGGGCTTTTTCTTCGGCTTTGGTCACGTGCTGCTAGATATTGTAAATAGAAGCCTGGAAGCGAGAATAGTAGCCAGCTGAAAGCATGCGATTGTGGAAGGCAATCATCATGCCGCTATTAAAGCCTGGTAAAAGTGGCAATGATCCAACCCATTATCGTCCGATATCGCTCACATCATCATTTGGTAAGTTAATGGAAAAGGGTAAAACTTCAACTCATTTCGTACTTGGAGACTCAGAATGTCTTAACCAACGACCTTTAGGAAAAGTCGCAGTACGACCCGGCTTTATGGCTGGATCCTGAGATTCGATTGGCCTTTGCGAAAAAGAAACATTTAGGAGCAGTGTTTTCCGACATTGAAAGAGCTTTTAAGACATAGAGTTCTGCAGTAGATCATAAGGAGACATATAGTTCTGCAGTAGATCCATCACTATGGAATCTGTGGATCCCTGAGTATGTTTTTTGGGGGAAAACTGTATAACAGACCGACAACTTTGTGTGCGCTTGGGCAATCAAACGTCAGATTGGCTCCACCAGGTTGAGGGTGTTCCTCAGGGCAGTGCCTTGAACACTCCCACTTCTCGCTGATTATGAATAACATTAGCAACTCATTCCCCTCATCAATCGGTGGATCTCCCTTCGCTGACGATTTGCGATCTGCTTGCAGCTCGTCAGCTGCTCTAATGGAACGACAGCTGCAGCTTACAACTTCTCGACTCCAGAAGTGGGGATACCAGAATGGTCTCAAGTTTTCTATAGGAAAAACGGCAGCAAATCATTTTTGCCGACGTCAACGTAACTGCCCGGACATGACACTGAAGCTGTACGGACAAGACGTTCCACCAGTACAAATGGCTCGTTTTCTAGGTGTACAGTTTGGCCACCGTTCTTCATACAGGGAGCATATAAAAATGTTCCGAGGCAAGCGTTTTATGTCAATGTCGATACTGAAGTGTGTCTCTCGTATGCCATACGGTGCTGGCAAAAAGACTGCACCTGCTCTATCGTAATTTCATTCGTTCTAAGCTTGACTATGTATGTTTTAAATACGACAGTGAGTGTGCTACCATTAAGCGAATGCTAGATCCAGTACACCACGTTGCGTTTATTATAATTACCTGAGCATTTCGTACATCCCCAACGGTCAGCGTACTACCGGACGCTCACAAACCACCATTGTACATGAGGCGTGAAATGCTTGGTCTTCGACACTTCTGCAAAAATGCGACAGTTCCCGACACACCCATCATACCAAACCGTGTTCTCCCGTGACATGCATGCAGTTCTTCGTGATCATGTTATGAGAGGAACGCCTTACTGTGTGAGAATGAGGATGCTCCTGAGACAAATGGGAATTCGACTGGAAGGAATTAGGCAGTATGAACAAATAACTACTCCCCGTGGGAGCTGATCTCCTCCTTCATTGACATCGTTCTCGCTGCCGAGAGAAAACAAGATGACAAAAAGGAGATACTATCACGTATATTAGACCACATTTCTTCAGCATATTATGGCTACATAGTCACACTCACCGATGACTCGAAGACTGACACCGGTGAAAGTAGTGCTTTCGTTGGAGAATCCATCGCACGATCTTTCCCCCTGCCGCCACACGCCACGGTCTTCACTGCCGAGTTGATAGCCATCAGCAAAACTCTTGCATACATCGAGGTTTTACGACGGGGTTTTACATGTCATTCTGACTGATTCTCTGAGCAGTCTTTTGTTATTGCGTAGTTTTAACGAACAACATGTCATTGTACGAAACATTTGATCGCAACTTACTTCGCTACATTACATGGGAAACAGATAACACTTCGCTGGATTCCAGCACATGTCGGAATCCGTGGTAATGAGCCGGCCGATCAGGCTGCAAGGCGTGCAGTACAAGAACGATGTCGTCGTGTGCTTCCACTTCCTGCCAGTGGCCATTACCCAATTATCTCATAATTTCTTCTCAGACAGTGGCAGGGCAGATGGGACCGAGTGGAATTCAACCAATAAAAGCAAATCAAACTACGCTTAGCGCTGTGGCCCTCGTCCTTCAGCCAGACTAGAAGGGACGAGGTGGCCATCTGCTGTCTCAGAATTGGGCACACACTAGCTACGCATAGGTATTTATAGTGCAGGGCCGAAAGGCCGAAATGTGTGAGGTGTGATGTCGCACTTACTGTGCACCATGTGTTGGTGGCGTGCCCAGCATATAAGGAAGAACGCAAGCGCCACTTCGGATCTGCTGCGAATGCTTTGAGGTTGATTGACTTACTGGGAATGATTCCCGATTTATACACAATAGAGCAGTTGTGTGCATCCTTGCGGAGATAGTATTTCATGTAATATATGCACCTGCCTATCTGATAATTTGCTTCTTGAGATATATTATATTCGGATGTGACAATCTGACGCGTGATTAAGCAAGCTCGTTATGGGTCCAATGTAACCCACTTGGGTCGACGCACCCTAAAACCCCAATAATAATCATCATCATGGTCATTCGTGTTTACGCTTCGGGCGCTCTGGCGGATAGTCAGCTGACGTTATTGTCGAACCTGACTCGATAGTCTCGGTGCGGCGTTACCGTGCCTGATTCTAAAGTGGCAAAAAAATATATGTGATAGATCACCACTTAACTTACTATGATTATGTTGATGCCACTACGAACAAGTGTTCGGAAATTCTGTTAGCTCTGAGTCCGGCAAGATATGTCAAACTGGCGTGAGCTCTGAGACAGTATCCAGGTGCTAATCATATCGATAATTAGTTATTGTATGTCAGCACACGGTTGGTGTGTTCATGTTCAGCTCCATCGGATTCAGAAGGTACTAAGTGTTTGCGCTCGAGTAGCCAGTGGACAGAAAGTATTAAGTGTTACTAAGGTATGGTGACACCGCCTCCCCGCCACGGACACGGTAGGTCAGCGTGCCACACAGCGACACCACACACACCAGGCGTGGTGACACCACCTCCCTGCCACGACACGGCAGGTTAGCGTGCCACACAGCGACACCACACACACCAGGCGTGGTGACACCACCTCCCTGCCACGGACACGGCAGGTTAGCGTGCCACACAGCAACACCACACACACCAGGCGTGGTGACACCACCTCCCTGCCACGGACACGGCAGGTCAGCGTGCCACACAGCGACACCACACACACCAGGCGTGGTGACACCACCTCCCCGCCACGGACACGGCAGGTTAGCGTGCCACACAGCGACACCACACACACCAGGCGTGGTGACACCATCTCCCCGCCACGGACACGGCAGGTCAGCGTGCCACACAGCGACACCACACACACCAGGCGTGGTGACACCATCTCCCCGCCACGGACACGGTAGGTCAGCGTGCCACACAGCGACGCCACACACACCAGGCGTGGTGACACCACCTCCCTGCCACGGACACGGCAGGTTAGCGTGCCACACAGCGACACCACACACACCAGGCGTGGTAACACCACCTCCCTGCCACGGACATGGCAGGTTAGCGTGCCACACAGCGACACCACACACACCAGGCGTGGTGACACCACCTCCCTGCCACGGACACGGTAGGTCAGCGTGCCACACAGCGACACCACACACACCAGGCGTGGTAACACCATCTCCCCGCCACGGACACGGTAGGTCAGCGTGCCACACAGCGACACCACACACACCAGGCGTGGTAACACCATCTCCCCACCACGGACACGGTAGTTCAGCGTGCCACACAGCGACACCACACACACCAGGCGTGGTGACACCACCTCCCTGCCACGGACATGGCAGGTTAGCGTGCCACACAGCGACACCACACACACCAGGCGTGGTGACACCACCTCCCTGCCACGAACACGGTAGGTCAGCGTGCCACACAGCGACACCACACACACCAGGCGTGGTAACACCATCTCCCCACCACGGACACGGTAGTTCAGCGTGCCACACAGCGACACCACACACACCAGGCGTGGTGACACCACCTCCCTGCCACGGACACGGTAGGTCAGCGTGCCACACAGCGACACCACACACACCAGGCGTGGTAACACCATCTCCCCGCCACGGACACGGCAGGTTAGCGTGCCACACAGCGACACCACACACACCAGGCGTGGTAACATCATCTCCCCACCACGGACACGGTAGTTCAGCGTGCCACACAGCGACACACACACACCAGGCGTGGTAACACCATCTCCCCGCCACGGACACGGCAGGTTAGCGTGCCACACAGCGACACCACACACACCAGGCGTGGTAACATCATCTCCTTAGGTCAGCGTGCCACACAGCGACACCACACACACACCAAACGTGCTGAAACCTCATTTTTGCCACGGACATCGATAGCCGCCGCCGACTACCGCACATTGGAACATGAACAATGAGCCGCCGTGTATCCCCACTACCGCACATTGGAGTCACAGGAAAGGGGAAGTGAACAATGAGATCGGCGTGTATCCCGCCGACTACCGCACATTGGAGTCACAGTGAACAATGAGATCGGCGTGTATCCCGCCTACTACCGCACATTGGAGTCACAGTGAACAATGAGATCGGCGTGTATCCCGCCCACTACCCACATTGGAATCACAGTGAACAATGAGATCAGCGTGTATCCCGCCGACTACCGCACATTGGAGTCACAGTGAACAATAAGATCGGCGTATATCCCGTGTCAGGGCGTTCAAAATGGAAGGGAAACTGAGCTAATGTCACCGTCGCAATCGATGTAAATGTGAGACATGAATGCTTGCAAGTTACGAATGTTTTTCGCAACCCATGATTGCAGGATTACCAATGATTGAGCTGTGCCTAATTTGCAACATTGGCGTGCGAATTGAAAAACTATCGTAGCGATTGAATATTTTTGAAATAAATCTGAATCTGAATCTGCTCCATTTATGGGTGTAACCAGAAAACGGATGCAAACAGGCGGAACCAGATCCTTTCGCAACTCTGTCTCCCATCATAATTATATCATTTATACGCCTTTATCCACAGTTGAAACATATCAGTCTCATCCTATTCTACTTCATTCAATAGTCACAATGACCGTGACCGATGTTGCAGTGTAGCTGGTACCACAGCCGAACTTAATCAGTTTCCACGGCACAGTGGGATCACCGCTTCCACCAGGCAAAATAAAGCGCATCAAAACCTGTCACATTCCAGTAGGTAGTGGAGAATTTGAAGGCTTGCGCAACACAAAACTAGTCACGCTGAGTGCCGTTTTATGAAACGTTTGGGGGCGGGGGCACATCAAGTTCATTGAATATAAACTAATGCTGAATATCACGATACGGGGAGATCTTGCTTGTGCTGCTCGTGGGGTAATATGTGGAGCCAGGGTGAAGGGAAGGAGGGGGTTTTATGAAAGTATCCGACTCAACTTTGGGTGACAACAATTCGCGAATGGAGAGAAACCATTCAGCATTGGAGGGACACGTGCACCCAAATAAACATGCGAAACCACACCAGCGTGAGACACGGGGGTCCATGCAATGATTGCACTATGTACAAATTAACCTAGGCACCCGTTTTTAAACTTACCAATCTATATTTGCAGGTGTCCATTCAGTAACAATCTATATGCAGTCATTGGGAGATCCAGTCGTGCAATTCGCTCCAGTCAACCACCAGCATGCTCAAGGTAAGCCAGCAAATAACCTACCAAATGATCCGGCTAAGCCAGCAGTTAACCATAGCCCATGTGCGGTATTTTGCCACGGTCTCCAGTGACCGGGTGCGACCCCCCGGCGTTTTCGAACAAGACGTGCTAGAAAGACGAAACAAAACCTGTGTGGTGGGACGAGATCTCGCGATTGATATCCGATTGTTGTACCTGGGGCTCATGTTTTTTCCAAAAAAACAAAAAAAAAAAAAAAAAAAATTTTGGGGGTTTTTTTTACAAAACGTGCTAGAAAGACGAAACAAAACCTGTGTGGTGGGACGAGATCTCGCGATTGATATCCGATTGTTGTACCTGGGGCTGATTGGTGACATTCCATGTCAGATTAAATATAAATTTGTTCTGCAAAAAACGAGACTTTTCACAATTTGACCGCAAATACTTCCCTAACTGCAATAGATATGCACCTCTACTTATTATCCGGGTATTCGTCGGTGCCTTACGGATGCCATAACATATATCAAGCTCATTTAGCACAGGTCAGTGGCCTGGTCAGACAAAAGACCTACCCTGCATTCGAAAATTTGATAGAATGTTGTTTAAAATTACTGCTTCCACCCACTCCAGGGTCAAAATGGAGGAAGAAATCAGATGCAAGGCTTAATATAATGCTAGATAGTCTGTCACACTAAAAAGGTCATTTGAGGTCAACTTAGGTCAACAACCTTGAGCGACCTGGTAATGGCACAGCGTAATGTCCGAATATCGGTACATTCATCTATTAACCTAAGACTCACAAAACGTGTCCCTTTAGGTCACAAAGTCAGGTCAAGATGCGATAATCCGCGATTTCTTTAAAAAATGATAGGAGGTGTTCCCCTTGATCACGTCATAGCTCGGTGACTTGACATGACCCAATACGAAAATAACAAAAGCTTAAAAAAACGACGCCACAGAAGTTGTTGAAAAGTTCGCTGGGTTTCGCTGAGCAGTTGGGAAGCTATCAATCAAAAACCTTAGGAGTGTTGCATCGACCCATCCACTGACGAGGGCTAAGATATTCTCGAGCACCAAGCAAAGATCAGGAAAACGTCATGTGTGGCGCAGGACAAGGGAAACTGCTGCACGCAGGACAAGGGACACTGCTGCACGCTGGACAAGGGACACTGCTGCACGCAGCACAGGGGACACTGCTGCACACAGGACAGGGGATACTGCTGCACGCTGGACAGGGGACACTGCTGCACTCAGGACAAGGGACACTGCTGCACGCTGGTTGGCATTACACATTAGTGTTGGGAGGTGCTGAACTATCGGACACAAGCATACAACAATCAGTGGGTGTTGAGCCAACCAGCTTCTAGACACACGAGGTGAGGTGACTTGCCAAAACATTTTTATTCACCCATTTCTGTGAAGAAACATCGATTCGAAAAGCCACTTGTAGTATTTCTCCGGAACTGCTTGCTTAAATAAATTTGTATACAGCAACAAGGGAAGGAATCCTGGATCATGAATAATGGTATCGCAATAGTGCGCGGGACTGCAGAGTACCAAGGTAGTGGTACCTACTGAATGTTTGTACTTGGGACTGCTCGTGGACATCTAGGGAAACTAGTGTGTTCAGTGAAGTGAAAAGCTATAAATGAAGTGGGTCGCCCAGCTATAAGGGGCCTAACACCAGTATTCATGAGGAGAAAGTACAGAAGTGCAGCCATAGACGCAGCCGGCAGACGCTACCAAAGATGGGTGAGGGCTAATTTGTGGCCATGTCGAGCGAAATGCTTAAGTGTCCATGTGTTTTAGCGTCACACAACGCTAACTAGATTGTAACAATTAAGCTAATCCTCAGCAAACATCACCACAAGTAGTTAAATGTGTTCCCACTTGGACACATTATATATTTGTATACTAAAATTATGTTAATTCCGTTATTCACAGTGTCAATTCCTCCTACCAAAGCAATCAAAACCATCAGCTAGGTTGTGTAGCAAGCTTATAGCAGTTGGGTGGAGGACGTTCCAAGGTGCCACAGATCACATCACTTGCTCCTGTGAACTGGCATACTCGGGTGGTCACAAGCTGTACCACTATCAACATCTGCGTCATTAGCAGCGACTGCCACGTTATCACAGCCTGCACCATTACCAGAATATGCGTCATTAGCAGTGACTGCCACGTTATCACAACTGTATCATTATCAATATCTGCGCCATTATCAGCGCCTGCAACATATCAGTAACTGTACCATTATCAGCGTCTGCGCTATTATCCGCAAATGCACCGTCTTCAGCTGCAGGGAATGATATCAGGGCTCAAAGACACCACATAGGTTGTGCAGGTTGTGTGGCTATTAGTATAATTATAATTTTTTTAATACTTCTGCATGCAGCACATCAACGCGACACACGGTACAGCTCAGTACGGCAGCCCTCGCCGATTGTTTCGAAGCACAGAAGCCACCGATCAACATTCATGCTTCTGTTTCGAAGCATAGAAGCCAGCGAGCAACATGCATGCCTCTGTTTCTAAGTATAGAGGCCAGCGATCAACATTCATGTTTCTGTTGTTGTAGATGGCTTGTGTGACTATACACTTGGGAACCTCGATATTTTTCCTCTTTAGGAAAATTCGCGGTGATTGTCTAAGGCCGCCAGTCGGTCTAAGGCAGCCAGTCGGTCTGAGGCCGCCAGTCGGTCTAAGGCCGCCAGTCGGTCTAAGGTAGCCAGTCGGTCTAAGGCCGCCAGTCGGTCTAAGGCAGCCAGTTGGTCTAAGGCCGCCAGTCGGTCTGGGGCAGCCAGTCGGTCTAAGGCCGCCAGTCGGTCTAAGGCAGCCAGTTGATCTAAGGCCGCCAGTCGGTCTAAGGCAGCCAGTCGGTCTAAGGCCGCCAGTCGGTCTAAGGCAGCCAGTCGATCTAAGGCCGCCAGTCGGTCTAAGGCCACCAGTCGGTCTAAGGCCGCCAGTCGGTCTAAGGCAGCCAGTTGATCTAAGGCCGCCAGTCGGTCTAAGGCCGCCAGTCGGTCTAAGGCAGCCAGTTGATCTAAGGCCGCCAGTCGGTCTAAGGCCACCAGTCGGTCTAAGGCAGCCAGTCGGTCTAAGGCCAGCCAGTTGATCTAAGGCCGCCAGTCGGTCTAAGGCCACCAGTCGGTCTAAGGCCGCCAGTCGGTCTAAGGCCAGCCAGTCGGTCTAAGGCAGCCAGTTGATCTAAGGCCGCCAGTCGGTCTAAGGCCGCCAGTCGGTCTAAGGCAGCCAGTCGGTCTAAGGCCGCCAGTCGGTCTAAGGCCACCAGTCGGTCTAAGGCCGCCAGTCGGTCTAAGGCCAGCCAGTCGGTCTAAGGCCACCAGTCGGTCTAAGGCCAGCCAGTCGGTCTAAGGCAGCCAGTCGGTCTAAGGCCGCCAGTCGGTCTAAGGCAGCCAGTCGGTCTAAGGCCGCCAGTCGGTCTAAGGCAGCCAGTCGGTCTAAGGCCGCCAGTCGGTCTAAGGCCGCCAGTCGGTCTAAGGCCACCAGTCGGTCTAAGGCCGCCAGTCGGTCTAAGGCCGCCAGTCGGTCTAAGGCCGCCAGTCGGTCTAAGGCCGCCAGTCGGTCTAAGGCAGCCAGTCGGTCTAAGGCCAGCCAGTCGGTCTAAGGCCGCCAGTCGGTCTGGGGCAGCCAGTCGGTCTAAGGCCGCCAGTCGGTCTAAGGCCACCAGTCGGTCTAAGGCCGCCAGTCGGTCTAAGGCCGCCAGTCGGTCTAAGGGCAGCCAGTCGGTCTAAGGCCGCCAGTCGGTCTAAGGCCACCAGTCGGTCTAAGGCAGCCAGTTGATCTAAGGCCGCCAGTCGGTCTAAGGCAGCCAGTCGGTCTAAGGCCGCCAGTCGGTCTAAGGCAGCCAGTTGATCTAAGGCCGCCAGTCGGTCTAAGGCCACCAGTCGGTCTAAGGCAGCCAGTCGGTCTAAGGCCGCCAGTCGGTCTAAGGCCGCCAGTCGGTCTAAGGCAGCCAGTTGATCTAAGGCCGCCAGTCGGTCTAAGGCCGCCAGTCGGTCTAAGGCCCCAGCCGTTGATCTAAGGCCGCCAGTCGGTCTAAGGCCACCAGTCGGTCTAAGGCAGCCAGTTGATCTAAGGCCGCCAGTCGGTCTAAGGCCACCAGTCGGTCTGGGGCAGCCAGTCGGTCTAAGGCCACCAGTCGGTCTAAGGCAGCCAGTCTGATCTAAGGCCGCCAGTCGGTCTAAGGCCACCAGTCGGTCTAAGGCAGCCAGTTGATCTAAGGCCGCCAGTCGGTCTAAGGCCGCCAGTTGGTCTAAGGCCAGCCAGTCGGTCTAAGGCCACCAGTCGGTCTAAGGCAGCCAGTCGGTCTAAGGCCGCCAGTCGGTCTAAGGCCACCAGTCGGTCTAAGGCAGCCAGTTGATCTAAGGGCCAGTTGATCTAAGGCAGCCAGTCGGGCAGTTGTGTGTCAAGCCATTCAGGGGAGCATCAGAAGTAACGGAGTCATAGAGCAATCCATACACTCAGCTCGTCAGTCCATGCGAGAAATGTGACGAGCGGTGATGTGGATTCCGTGTGGGGCCTGCTTTGATGCGCGCATACTGCTCCCAAAGTACTGCTGGTACTGGTACTCTTGGCACTGGTACTGCTGGCACTGGTAATGCTGGCACTGGTACTGCTGGCACTGCTGGTACTGGTACTGCTGGTACTGGTACTGCTGGTACTGGTACTGATGGTACTGGTACTGGTACTGCTGGTACTGGTACTGCTGGTACTGGTACTGCTGGTACTGGTACTACTGGTACTGCTGATACTGCCAATGCTGGTACTGGCACTGCTGGTACTGATACTGCTGGTACTGATACTATTGGTACTGATACTACTGGTGCTGATACTACTGGTACTGATACTACTACCACTGGTATTGCTGGTACTGGGACTGCTGGTACTGGAACTGCTGGTACTGGTACTGCTGGTACTGGTATTACTGGTACTGGTACTGCTAGTACTGCTGGTACTGGTGCTCACAAGCTATGCACTGCAATGGAAGCATCACCAGTGTATTTAACTCAGAGACGTTGGCGTTCGCCGTTGACGGCAGCACATAATTAGCGACAGCTGGCTGCGACGGCAATAGCACCTCCAAAATGTTAGGTGCCACACATTCCAGACATTATTTCCACCTCTGACACACACTAAGAATGTGCGCGCGAACGACAAATATATGCATTCCCAAAGCTTTTCTTCCCCTAGGTCTACCCCAAGACCCCATAAAAGGTTAACATCTGACGAGAATGAGCGGTTCCAAAAGAGAAAATGGGGAGGCTCAAAATGTATGTGAACCGAGCGGGTTAAACATAGTTGTTAAGGTTTGGTCGTTGGAAAAAGACATAGCAGCGACTGGGGCCAAATTGAATGTCGCCTGATGTATAGGAGGCGTAAAGACTGTGATTTGTCACATTCCTACCAAATTAGTCCTTAAGCGTTCTCAATGCCGGTGCCTTTGTCATGTAGATACTCTCCTTGCCAGTTCTTACTGGGAAAGCCACAATGGAACTGGCGACAATGCAAATCATGCCTGCCATAACTGACCGAAGCTCACGATCAGGCTACTTCGAAGGGCCACGGCTCATGCAAAAAAAAAACGCTCGGAAAATGCATGGTGGCCGCTTCATTTGAAGCGAGGATGGGTCCGTCCACTGATGGACGGTGTGCGCCGGCTGAATAATAGAGCACCGACGCACTCCGGTTGACACGTTCATATTCTGCGCCGTTCCGCGAATCGCCGTTGGTGACTGATCGCGTCTCCACGCCGGTCTGTCTACTTGGCGATCGATGGCAACCGCCAGACTCCCGGCCACCGCCGTCAGCCGGCCACCACCAGACTCCCCGGCCACCGCCGACGTCAGCTGGCCACCGCCAGACTCCCGGCCACCGCCAGACTCCCCGGCCACCGCCGATGTCAGCCGGCCACCACCAGACTCCCCGGCCACCGCCAGACTCCCCGGCCACCGCCGACGTCAGCTGGCCACCGCCAGACTCCCCGATCACCGCCAGACTCCCCGATCACCGCCGACGTCAGCTGGCCACCGCCAGACTCCCCGATCACCGCCGACGTCAGCTGGCCACCGCCAGACTCCCCGGCCACCGCCGACGTCAGCTGGCCACCACCGACGTCAGCTGGCCACCACCGGACTCCCCGACCACCGCCAGACTCCCCGGCCACCGCCAGCCTCCCCAGCCACCGCCAGACTCCCCGATCACCGCCGACGTCAGCTGGCCACCGCCAGACTCCCCGACCACCGCCGACGTCAGCTGGCCACCGCCAGACTCCCGGCCACCGCCAGACTTCCCGGCCACCCCCAGACTCCCGGGTCACTGCAAAACTCCCCGGCCATCGCCGACGTCAGCTGACCACTGCCCGCCCGGCCGGCCAGATGATCCTCCCTTTACGGCAGCAATCGACATTCCGCTCAACATTCCGCGACGTGCCGGTCGTCCAACGGCCCGGCCGGCGGGCTGCCGTCGAGAGACAGGCGCCGGCGGCAGACCCCAGGGGGGGGCGGACGTCAGAGGCCGGCGCCGGCGGCAGACTCCAGGGGGGGGCGGCCGTCGAGAGACAGGCGCCGGCGGCAGACCCCAGGGGGCCGCAGCGCCGCCTCGCGAATAACCGTCCCGACGCCCGTCATCTGCCGCCGGATCACCGTCTGACCATAGTGTGGCTGCAGGGGCTGTCATCTGCCGTCGGATCACCGTCTGACCATAGTGTGGCTGCAGGGGCTGTCATCTGCCGTCGGATCACCGTCTGACCATAGTGTGGCTGCAGGGGCTGTCATCTACCGTCGGATCACCGTCTGACCATAGTGTGGCTGCAGGGGCTGTCATCTGCCGTCGGATCACCGTCTGACCATAGTGTGGCTGCAGGGGCTGTCATCTGCCGTCGGATCACCGTCTGATCATAGTGTGGCTGCAGGGGTTTTATCTGCCGTCGGATCACCGTCTGACCATAGTGTGGCTGCAAGGGCTGTCATCTGCCGTCGGATCACCGTCTGATCATAGTGTGGCTGCAGGGGCTGTCATCTGCCGTCGGATCACCGTCTGATCATAGTGTGGCTGCAGGGGCTGTCATCTACCGTCGGATCACCGTCTGACCATAGTGTGGCTGCAGGGGCTGTCATCTGCCGTCGGATCACCGTCTGACCATAGTGTGGCTGCAGGGGCTGTCATCTACCGTCGGATCACCGTCTGACCATAGTGTGGCTGCAGGGGCTGTCATCTGCCGTCGGATCACCGTCTGACCATAGTGTGGCTGCAGGGGCTATTGAAGGTGTCATCTGCCGTCGGATCACCGTCTTCTGACCATAGTGTGGCTGCAGGGGCTGTCATCTACCGTCGGATCACCGTCTGATCATAGTGTGGCTGCAGGGGCTGTCATCTGCCGTCGGATCACCGTCTGACCATAGTGTGGCTGCAGGGGCTGTCATCTACCGTCGGATCACCGTCTGACCATAGTGTGGCTGCAGGGGCTGTCATCTGCCGTCGGATCACCGTCTGACCATAGTGTGGCTGCAGGGGCTGTCATCTGCCGTCGGATCACCGTCTGACCATAGTGTGGCTGCAGGGGCTGTCATCTACCGTCGGATCACCGTCTGACCATAGTGTGGCTGCAGGGGCTGTCATCTGCCGTCGGATCACGGTCTGACCATAGTGTGCCTGCAAAGATGCACGGTGCCCAGGGCAGTCACATCCCTGGCCGTCCTGGTATCACCGCTCTGTACCGACGCTCCCCCCGCCCTCCGCACGGCGTCAGCCCTACCTCCACACGGCCATCGACGCCTCCCCTCCGCACGGTGTCAGCCCTACCTCCACACGGCCACAGACGCCTCCCCCCGCCCTCCGCACGGCGTCAGCCCTACCTCCACACGGCCACCGACGCCCCCCTCCACACAGTGTCCGCTTTACCTCCACACGGCCACCGACGCCCCCCTCCGCACGGTGTCGGCCCTACCTCCACACGGCCACCGACGCCCCCCTCCACACAGTGTCCGCTTTACCTCCACACGGCCATCGACGCCTCCCCTCCGCACGGTGTCGGCCCTACATCCACACGGCCATCGACGCCTCCCCTCCACACAGTGTCCGCTTTACCTCCACACGGCCACCGACGCCTCCCCCGCCCTCCGCACGGTGTCAGCCCTACCTCCACACGGCCATCGACGCCCCCCTCCACACAGTGTCCGCTTTACCTCCACACGGCCACCGACGCCTCCCCCCGCCCTCCGCACGGTGTCAGCCCCTACCTCCACACGGCCACCGACGCCTCCCCTCCACACAGTGTCCGCTTTACCTCCACACGGCCACCGACGCCTCCCCGCCCTCCGCACGGTGTCAGCCCCTACCTCCACACGGCCATCGACGCCCCCCTCCACACAGTGTCCGCTTTACCTCCACACGGCCACCGACGCCTCCCCCGCCCTCCGCACGGTGTCAGCCCTACCTCCACACGGCCACCGACGCCTCCCCTCCACACAGTGTCCGCTTTACCTCCACACGGCCACCGACGCCTCCCCCGCCCTCCGCACGGTGTCAGCCCTACCTCCACACGGCCACCGACGCCCCCCTCCACACAGTGTCCGCTTTACCTCCACACGGCCACCGACGCCTCCCCCGCCCTCCGCACGGCGTCAGCCCCTACCTCCACACGGCCACCGACGCCCCCCTCCACACAGTGTCCGCTTTACCTCCACACGGCCACCGACGCCTCCCCCGCCCTCCGCACGGTGTCAGCCCTACCTCCACACGGCCATCGACGCCCCCCTCCACACAGTGTCCGCTTTACCTCCACACGGCCACCGACGCCTCCCCCCGCCCTCCGCACGGTGTCGGCCCTACATCCACACGGCCATCGACGCCTCCCCTCCACACAGTGTCCGCTTTACCTCCACACGGCCACCGACGCCTCCCCCGCCCTCCGCACGGTGTCAGCCCTACCTCCACACGGCCACCGACGCCTCCCCTCCACACAGTGTCCGCTTTACCTCCACACGGCCATCGACGCCTCCCCTCCTCCGCACGGTGTCAGCCCTACCTCCACACGGCCATCGACGCCCCCCTCCACACAGTGTCCGCTTTACCTCCACACGGCCACAGACGCCTCCCCCGCCCTCCGCACGGCGTCAGCCCCTACCTCCACACGGCCACCGACGCCCCCTCCACACAGTGTCCGCTTTACCTCCACACGGCCACCGACGCCTCCCCCCGCCCTCCGCACGGCGTCAGCCCCTACCTCCACACGGCCACCGACGCCCCCTCCACACAGTGTCCGCTTTACCTCCACACGGCCACCGACGCCTCCCCCCGCCCTCCGCACGGTGTCAGCCCTACCTCCACACGGCCATCGACGCCCCCTCCACACAGTGTCCGCTTTACCTCCACACGGCCACCGACGCCTCCCCCGCCCTCCGCACGGTGTCGGCCCTACATCCACACGGCCATCGACGCCTCCCTCCACACAGTGTCCGCTTTACCTCCACACGGCCACCGACGCCTCCCCCGCCCTCCGCACGGCGTCAGCCCCTACCTCCACACGGCCATCGACGCCTCCCCTCCTCCGCACGGCGTCAGCCCTACCTCCACACGGCCACCGACGCCCCCTCCACACAGTGTCCGCTTTACCTCCACACGGCCACCGATGCCTCCCCCGCCCTCCGCACGGCGTCAGCCCTACCTCCACACGGCCATCGACGCCTCCCCTCCTCCGCACGGCGTCAGCCCTACCTCCACACGGCCACCGACGCCCCCCTCCACACAGTGTCCGCTTTACCTCCACACGGCCACCGATGCCTCCCCCGCCCTCCGCACGGCGTCAGCCCCTACCTCCACACGGCCACCGACGCCCCCTCCGCACGGTGTCGGCCCTACATCCACACGGCCACCGACGCCCCCCCTCTACACAGTGTCCGCTTTACCTCCACACGGCCACCGATGCCTCCCCCCGCCCTCCGCACGGCGTCAGCCTTACCTCCCCCTCCGCACGGCGTCAGCCCTACCTCCGCACGGCCATCGACGGTCAACACACGTCATCAGTCCGGTCTCAGCTGGTCTCAGCCTTCCTCTGCATTTCTATGGACGGTCCCGCACGGCCTCAGCCTCACCTCGACAGGGCCACAGCCCGGCCTCCGCACGTCCTCAGTCCACCTCAGCATGGCCTCAGTACGGTCCCAACACAATCTCTACCCGGTCTCAGCACGATCTCAGTGCGTCCTCAATGCTTCCGCAGCACACATCAGCCCGTCTTAACACATTTGAGCCCATCTCAGCACGGCTTCAGTGTTCGCCTAAATACAATAGCAACGGCTACATCCTATGATATCTCATTATTTTGGCTTATGGTAGTTCCTTCTTTTCTGATAATTATCAGCCTTCAATGGGACGGCAAAGTTACAAACTTAATTATAATCCATCCAGTTGAAGGATGTTCCTCATAGCGATTATGGTTGCAGGCATGCAGGCAATGGAATCGTATTTCAGGCTCCATTTCCCCCATCACCACCAGGCCACAAAAAGAAACTATTCAACAACGTAATTATATTCCATGCAGGTACGGACCATAGTCATAACTATCGGTGCAGTGAATATATACAGCAAGTGTTCATAGGTTCATATTCACAACACAAACAGGAACACTTGTCGCTCTGTTGGGTGGCGATTGGTTTTGAGGCCAGGAGGAGAGGAGCAGATTACAGTGCTTGTGTTCCAAAGAAAAACGTGTTGAGGAAACAGTGCAGCCCAAAAATTAATTGAACTCGCATAATCAAACACACAAAGAACTCCCCTGGCTCGTGAGAAACGAAAACATCAGGCGTGCTGGCAGACAGGAGCCAGGCGCGCTCTCGTGTGAATATGCTGTGTTATGGTGTGTTGGTGTGTGTGAGTGCTGAGTTCCGTGCGAGTATGCTGTGTTATGGTGTGTTGGCGTGTGTGAGTGCTGAGTTCCTTGAGTGCTGCGTTTGAATCGATCTCTTTGTCGCCAGTATACTGTGAGATGGTACCAGGATATCCTCAGTGAGGCTTCAGTACAGTATCGACTCAACGTTAGTGAGGAATCACTACAGCGTCGGTCCGTCCTTACCACGACATCAGCGGGGCTTCAGTACGGTCTCGACTCAACGTTAGTGAGGAATCACTACAGCGTCGGTCCATCCTTACCACGACATCAGTGGGGCTTCAGTACGGTCTCGACTCAACGTTAGTGAGGAATCACTACAGCGTCGGTCCGTCCTTACCACGACATCAATGAGGCTTCAGTACGGTATCGACTCAACGTTAGTGAGGAATCACTACAGCGTCGGTCCATCCTTACCACGACATCAGTGGGGCTTCAGTACGGTATCGACTCAACGTTAGTGAGGAATCACTACAGCGTCGGTCCATCCTTACCACGACATCAGTGGGGCTTCAGTACGGTATCGACTCAACGTTAGTGAGGAATCACTACAGCGTCGGTCCATCCTTACCACGACATCAGTGGGGCTTCAGTACGGTCTCGACTCAACGTTAGTGAGGAATCACTACAGCGTCGGTCCATCCTTACCACGACATCAGTGGGGCTTCAGTACGGTCTCGACTCAACGTTAGTGAGGAATAACTTCAGCGTCAGTCCATCCTCACCACGACCTCAGTTAGGTTTCAGCCTATCCTCGGCACAGACCCGCTCCGGTCTCAGCATAGATTAAGTGCGATTTCAACTTAACCTCAGCATGACCTCAGCACGCCCCCAGCTCAGCCTCACCACACCCTAGCTCAGCCTCAGCACGCTCATAGCTCAGCCTCAGCACGCCCATTGCTCATCCTCAGCGCTTGTTCAGTTCATCCTCAGTACGGCCGCAGCATGACCTCAACAGGTCCGGTGCCCCCTGCCCGCCGCCGTCGACTTCATTCATAAACGAGCAGCATGATTATGCAGGTATCTGGCTGCTGAGGGTGGCCGGCGGAGGCGGGGGCGGCGACGGCGGCAGCGGCGGCGTGGCGGTGCGTTTGAGCAGGGCCAGCGAGGCCGCGCCACCACCCTCGCTCTGACATACGGCCAGCTCCCCAGCGCTGTTTTTGTACGGCTGCCGGCAATTTCTAATTACCGGCTGGAATGCGGGCTCTCTTTGACAGCCTATCTGCGGCGATTGTTTTGGAGTTGCGCTGATTACGCTGCAGCGCGCGTTATTCATGGAAGTCTGGCTGCGGGCGTGCCGATGGGTTTTTCGTTGTATCGAACCTCGCATTCGATGTCGGCGAAGTTTACGACTATCGTCGTCTTCTGGATTTCATGGCGTTGGTGGCGCCAAATGGTAGCCGCTGCCTCGCTGCCCTTCTGTGCCGTGAATAACGCTCGATATCCCCAACTGGAATTGGGACCTGCATAACTTCATCAAAGCAGCCCGGCCGCCGTACAGTGTGTGCGGTACGGGCAGGGTTTTATTGGGCATTCGATGAGTCATGATTTCCTAATCTAACAAAATATAATCACGAAATACTAAGCAGATAAAAACGATTATTTTTAAATCTCACCACCAAACATACCTACGTCCATTTTTATTGAAATCTAACTAATTGTATGCATAATAACATGCATGATGCCGTCAAATATTCGTCGCATGACACACAAAATCAAGTTGGCAGTGTTTCCACCAAGTCGCCCGAGGGGTCTCTTCAAAGCATAGGAAGAAATGATCACATTTGTAATATGTAGGGATGCAGAAAGGGAATCGGAACTCACCATTCACATGGTGTGTTATGTGCATTTCCAAATGTAATATGCAATTCATAATGTTGCAGAAAAAAATTAGTTTGCGGGGCGGTTCAGTGATTTTTCTCCATGGTAGCATTGAAAGCAAAGAAAGAAAACTGTGCTGCCATATGCGAAAAAGACTACACTATGGGGAAATTGGAAGCAGTAGAAAACAAATCTGACTTGGCAACCGGTGAGAGATGCCATGGAACTCCATTTGAAGCATGAGTTTAAGCAGGGTATTTACGGCCTGAAGCAGAAACTAAATGCGAGTTTGATAGGCAGAAGAAGCCCAAAACAATAACTGTCATGAGTAATGCTGTGGGCATATGCTGGTTAAGAAGAATCAGCTCATTGCCATTAATTGATGGCAAGTTGTACAGGTGCGGTGTAGATACCTCCTACCTACCTACTTGCTGTTCTTTTTGTTCTTTGGTGTATTTTGTTCTTTAATGGCAACCCATGGCTGTTCTTTGGTGTCAACCCATGGCTTTGATTCATTGAGTGTGCAACTTCCTGGAATGACAAATTGGTGTTCCAGTTCTATCATACCTAGGTTCATTTTAAGTGTCAATTTGTTTTCGTTCAAGACAGTGCCACTCATTTGTGTGCATATATAGTGGGTATTTGGAATATTTCATTTCTAAGCTCATATTAAATTCATCTCATTTGATTATTTGGTCATTTCGAACCGGGTCGTAAAACAAATGCGATTTCGTGCTTCAAAATTGATGATGCGAAAACTGAAGCCTTGGTGTTACACACGTGTCAACTGCACAGGTCAAGGTCACTGATCCGGTCGAAGTGAAATACTTGGATGATCTGTTGAAGATCATCCAGGTTGAAGACCTGAGTGCCGTCTGCTTTCTAAACAGGTGGCACCCAGGAAAATATTTTGAATGCCATCAAAAAGGTATGGTTCCTTCTTGACAATTTTCGTTGGGAAAAATCCCAAAGTTTTCTCTTTTTTAAGGAAAACTTCCCCAAAACTTTCGAAACAAACCCAGCATCAATGCGAATTTTGGAACCACTATCACATGAGAAATGAACTTAGCGAGCAAAATAACTGTGGCTTAGTTTTAATTACTTCGCAATGGTTTGCATTTTAGCCCCGAGAGCGCAAACGCACATAATTACTACGCACGACCTGGAGCGTTCCGAACGCACATACATGTACGTTCGGAACGCTCCAGGTCATATCTCAGTGATTGGAACGAATATTGACTTGGAGGTTGGTTCACTTTTAGAAAAGTAAGTTTTCACCATATATATTCCTGGTTTAAAAAAAATGATCAGTAGCACAGTTATGCGCTAATAAACCCTTTCTAGCCTAACCTTCCATTTAACTTCATAACATGAAATTAGGTCACATTTTGGATTTTGTGTTTTTTTCGATCACTTTCGATCACTTCGTTTTGCATTCACCCGTAATTCATATTTGACTTTTTCTTGCATAGTTTGTGTATGTAAATGCTCCAATGTACATCTACGGTGCCATCTACGGTATTGAGACGAGGTCGTCATAGCACTTTGACCCGCCCTAGTTCTGCTCCTACGAGCTTAGAAATACACTTTGAGTCACCTGAAGGTCATAATTTGCGGAATGTGGAAGCTTACACGCACGTAACGAACAATTCCCCGCTAATTTTCTCGGTTAAGTGTCGAATGTCCCTGCGTGAGCTGGCGGGTGGGCTGTCTGCACTCGACGACCATGTAAGATCAGCTTAATGTCAACACATCGCCTGCAGTCGAGTGGTGACAGCGCGCACCGACCGCCTGATGACGTGGCAGCCAACTCGTCATCAAATTCACGTCGATAACGACGATCCAGAACATGATGGCACAAAGAGCGCTGATGATGCGTCCATGATGACACACGGAGAGGATTCCGCCGACGCAACGTAGCGTGCGCACAGCCGCACGTACGCCAGTTGCGGCGCGCAAACGCTGTGAAACCGGCGGGAAATGTCGGCAAATGACGCGCCGCCACCAATTAGCCGGGGCTGTCTTCCACGGCGGAGGAAGCGCGCTCTGCAGCGCCCCTCCTGCAACAAGGGCTGGCCACCCGACGTGCGCACGGTCCAAACTGCGTGCCGTCAGCGGGAAATATGGCCCCTCGCGTCGTCGGTGGCCTGCCGGTGGGAACGCGGCCGTCGACGGAAGGAAGCTGGGCAGGCGCGAGTGTTGCCAGCTGAGGCTGGCACCTGTGGCGACACAGCCCCGGCGTCCGGCCCGACGCCGGACAGGCTGGGCCGACCACCGGAGCGCGTCTGCCGCCGGCCACCACCTGTTTGGACGGCGGCCGGCATTCGGCGTGGGATGCCGAGGATGTGGGGGGTTTTCGTGGGATGGCGGCGCGATTTGGGACCCCTACGTCGGCTCTGCCGGCGACGGATCGGGACACGGACCGCTGATAGGACACGACACAGTTCTGGCGACGAAACGTCAGCCCGACTCCTGCCCGATCGGCTGATTGTCTGCTGGGGAAAGTCCACCATAAATGATACCCTTGCGCGCACGCAGCACACGTACATCGCGTTAAATATTGGATATTGGAAGCATTTTCTGCATTTTCAACCGAGATACGTGATACAGTCAGGTGCGTCCGGTAGCCTACAGGCATTCACGTGGCCAGAGAAAGGACAGCACTGACATTTCTCCCTGGGGAATAAAGTGTCTCTGGTTAATGCTTTCCCATGCAACATGCGTGCTTTCTTCGCTATAATCAATGACGCTGGCGGAGCCAGGTGAGACAACCTCCAGGCCATGACCGCCATAAGACTCATTTGGAGCAAAATTCACATGAATCAGCAATGTTTCCAAAATTCAGACGTATAATTTGTGTTGTAAGCAACACGTACGCCAATAAGTATCCAAACCGGATGATCTTAAAGAATAGGGAGCACCCTCAAAATTCCTACCAACTTGAAGGAACACGATTGAAAGCGGGTTTCTTGATTCCTCAATCGTGAATCACCTATGTCCATATGCATTTCACTGTAGACATATTTCATTGCAGCCAGTAGCTTACGTAACAGCATCAGAGGTCAATAGAAAATCGTAATTAGTACCACTTTGGAAAATATCTAATTGGTATCACCTCTTTCATCGTGATTACATGTATTGTAACCCGGATAGTCAGCAAAAAAATGAGCCCGTCCCACCAGTTGCGGGCGACTGAGTGAACCAAGATGAGCCTGCTTAAAACCTTGTAGGTTCAGAAATACTTCCATTGGATGCTACGCGATCGACGATAAAATAAAACACCTCAGGTCATGTCAGGTCAAGTCAGCTCATATATTGGCGGACATTTACGTGCAGCTCTTAATGTGTAAGTACTGATGACTCTTAAATCGTCATCAAATCGGAGTTTAAGCCAAAAGAGGTGATTTTCACACCTGCCTTTCACACCTGTCAGGAGAACAAGCCCTCCGGCTGCAGAGCGAAATCGACGGCTATGCTGCTCTGCTCTGACCTACGATAGGTTCTATCACCACGACTATGCTGCTCTGCTCTGACCTACGACAAGTTCTATTACGATGCAAGCAACAGGAAAGCCCCACTAGCCAATCACATAAGCGAAGTGTTCAGTGGACGTAAATCCTAGCGGAACCCGCTCAGTCATCAATCAGCAGAACGCTTCGTGGTGGGCCAGCAGCGCCCATCGTCTACAGCTGCTCAGTTTGTGACCGCCTTGGATGTAGTGACGACTGTCCGACGTCTACAGAGGGACGGCCTTGGATGTAGTGACGACTGTCCGACGTCTACAGAGGGACGGCTGTGGCTATAGTGGCGACTGTCCGACGTCTACAGAGGGACGGCCTTGGATGTAGTGACGACTGTCCGACGTCTACAGAGGGACGGCCGTGGCTATAGTGGCGACTGTCTGGCGTCTACAGAGGGACGGCCTTGGATGTAGTGACGACTGTCCGACGTCTACAGAGGGACGGCCGTGGCTATAATGGCGACTGTCTGGCGTCTACAGAGGGACGGCCGTGGCTATAATGGTGACTGTCTGGCGTATACAGAGGGACGGCCGTGGCTATAATGGCGACTGTCCGACGTCTACAGAGGGACGGCTGTGGCTATAGTGGCGACTGTCCGACGTCTGCAACACTTGGGCCTCCGTAGCTGCAGTGACCAGTGTCCAGCGTCCACAGAGGGACTGCTGTGGCTGTAGTGAATTGTCCAGGGTCTACAGAGGGACCGCCGTAGCTATGGTGGCGACTGTCTGGCGTCTACAGCACTGGGACCGCCGTGGCTGTAGGGACGACTGTCCGGCGTCTACAGCACTGGGACCGCCGTGGCTGTAGGGACGACTGTCCGGCGTCTACAGCACTGGGACCGCCGTGGCTGTAGGGACGACTGTCCGGCGTCTACAACACTGGGACCGCCGTGGCTGTAGGGACGACTGTCCGGCGTCTACAACACTGGGACCGCCGTGGCTGTAGGGACGACTGTCCAGCGTCTACAACACTGGGACAGCCGTGGCTGTAGGGACGACTGTCCGACGTCTACAGCACTGGGACCGCCGTGGCTGTAGGGACGACTGTCCGGCGTCTACAACACTGGGACCGCCGTGGCTGTAGGGACGACTGTCCGGCGTCTACAGCACTGGGACCGCCGTGGCTGTAGGGACGACTGTCCGGCGTCTACAGCACTGGGACCGCCGTGGCTGTAGGGACGACTGTCCGGCGTCTACAACACTGGGACCGCCGTGGCTGTAGGGACGACTGTCCGGCGTCTACAACACTGGGACCGCCGTGGCTGTAGTGACAAGTGTCCGGCGTCTATAGCACTGGGACAACCTTGGCTGTAGGGACGACTGTCCGGCGTCTAGAGCACTGGGACCACCTTGGCTGTAGTGACGAGTGTCCGGCGTCTATGGCACTGGGACCACCTTGGCTGTAGTGACGAGTGTCCGGCGTCTATGGCACTGGGACCGCCTTGGCTGTAGTGACGAGTGTCCGGCGTCTATGGCACTGGGACCACCTTGGCTGTAGTGACGAGTGTCCGGCGTCTACAGCACTGGGACCGCCTTGGCTGTAGTGACGAGTGTCCGGCGTCTATAGCACTGGGACCACCTTGGCTGTAGTGACCAGTGTCCAGCTTCCACAGAGTATTCCACAGGCTTTGGCTGTATTGAAGAGTGTCCAGCATCTACAGAGGAACTACTGTGACAGTATTGAAATGTCCAGCGTCTACAGAGGGAATGCTGTGACTGTATTGACGAGTGCCCAGCATCTACAGAGGGACTGTTGTGGCTGTATTGACGAGCATCTAGTATCTACAGAGGGACAGAGCGCTGTGGTCGGCGACACGAAGGCAGGACGCACCGCCCCGGCTGTCGTGACCAGTGTCCGTCTCCGTTCATTGTTATTGGCCGTGAAGCGTCCTGCTTCCGTCGTGCCGGCGGGGCCACCGACTGGGAAGGAAGGGGCAGAGTAGGGGAAGGAAGGGGCAGAGTACTACGGCCGCCGGAAGTGACAGGTGATAGGATGTGACGTCAGAGGGCACCTCCAGTCCTCACGAGTTCGAGGCTGGGTGTAATTAGCGAACGCCTGTGTGTCGAGCATTGCGGCAGCATATGCATGCTGGTCGATTGTCAGGAAGCATTTAAGTAACCCTCCTCCGAAGTCTCTCTCAAGGCCAAATTTTGCGACAGGGTCTTCTCTCCCTCATCTGCATATCGACCGACATATTTATCCCGCTCTATTGCCAAGAAGTATTCATGTAACCTTCCTCCCAAGTCTCTTATATGGCCAGATTTTGCGATAGGGCTTCTCTCACTTACTCCATTCCGGAAGTCTTAGAATCCAGTGGACAGGTTCTGATGGTAGCATAGCCCAAACATTACTTCGTTTTGAGCCACCTATCATCAGATCTCAGAGACGATGATCATTTCGGGAATGGAATCATAAGGCACACAAATTTGAAAACGTATTAGCATACGCTTATCAAGTTAGGTCAACGCTTAAAAGCGTACTATATCTCAAGAAATATCTGTCTGGACGTGGGTTTTAGCCGTGTCTGAACTGCTACTGCCATGGCCAAGACATGGCTACAAATGATCTGTTTTTATTTTCTGAAGCATTTTTTATGAAAGGAGAAATAACTTGATCTTGACAACTACCAGAAAGAAAGTGAGGCCATGTTGATTTCCATTATACAATAACCGAACGAGTTTCAAATCCACGTTAATGTAATTGCCAGTAATATATTTCTACACCTGGGAAAATTTTCCACAGGACGACACATTCAACTGTGCATCGATCGTTTGACCTGCGAGCTATCTACGCACATTCAAATGCTCCACGAGGCGCATTTAAAGCAATGTCAAAGATAAAATCGACTACCCGATACAGCAAACAATGATTTTCTTTTATGCGGGACAGAATGGACAAGGCAAGCTCCTCTAAATCAACACCAGCGATACAAAGCCAGCTGTAATATTGTCATCAGCGCTTCGAAAATCCTGCGTACCATTCTAGCCCACGCTGCAACAGTAGAACAATTCATCATAAGTACTGTCTGCGTGCACGGCTTTAAGAGTCAAGCTTTTCAGCAAGCTGTTTACGAAGTCAAGCTTTTCAGTAAGCTGTTTGCGGAGTCGACGTCAAGCGTTTCAGTAAGCTAACGCCCATGGCATATTAATATTTTGCACCACCTACCAAACATTCACCCTCGGCAACGGAGAGCACTTCATCTGGCTTTCCTTCAGATGAGGATAGGAAGAGGGGACGTGCACCGCTCTCCAGCCCTCGCCCACCGGAAGCACTTCCCCAACCTTTCTTCCGATGAGGATAGGAAGAGGGGACGTGCACCGCTCTCAAGCCCTCGCCCACCGGAAGCACTTCCCCAACCTTTCCTTCAGATGAGGATAGGAAGAGGGGACGTGCACCGCTCTCCAGCCCTCGCCCACCGGAAGCACTTCCCCAACCTTTCTTCCGATGGGAGTGGGAGGCATTCACCACTCGCCATTTGGCCCTGCATCAGGAAAGAGCCACGATGAAAAAGAGACCGTTCAGTACCTCAAGAACCATATATGCACATGATATTTTGTGCTCTTGCTTGTTCCCAACCAATTACTCTCCAGAGCGGGACAAAGGCCAATATTTCCCGAAAGGATGGGTATCGGCCGCGTCAGTCAGGCCGTCCACCACACCTGTCTGAGAGTCAGCCAGGCCGTCCACCACACCTGTCTGAGAGTCAGCCAGGCCGTCCACCACACCTGTCTGAGAGTCAGCCAGCCAGGCCGTCCACCACACCTGTCTGAGAGTCAGTCAGGCCGTCCACCACACCTGTCTGAGAGTCAGCCAGCCGTCTGAGAGTCAGCCAGGCCGTCCACCACACCTGTCTGAGAGTCAGCCAGGCCGTCCACCACACCTGTCTGAGAGTCAGCCAGGCCGTCCACCACACCTGTCTGAGAGTCAGCCAGGCCGTCCACCACACCTGTCTGAGAGTCAGCCAGGCCGTCCACCACACCTGTCTGAGAGTTCAGCCAGGCCGTCCACCACACCTGTCTGAGAGTCAGCCAGCCAGGCCGTCCACCACACCTGTCTGAGAGTCAGCCAGGCCGTCCACCACACCTGTCTGAGAGTCAGCCAGGCCGTCCACCACACCTGTCTGAGAGTCAGCCAGCCAGGCCGTCCATCACACCTGTCTGAGAGTCAGCCAGCCAGGCCGTCCACCACACCTGTCTGAGAGTCAGTCAGGCCGTCCACCACACCTATCTGGGAGTCAGCCAGCCAGGCCGTCCACCACACCTGTCTGAGAGTCAGCCAGGCCGTCCACCACTTTGAGAGTGGTAATGGCCAGGCCGTCCACCACACCTGTCTGAGAGTCAGCCAGCCAGGCCGTCCACCACACCTGTCTGAGAGTCAGCCAGGCCGTCCACCACACCTGTCTGAGAGTCAGCCAGGCCGTCCACCACACCTGTCTGAGAGTCAGCCAGGCCGTCCACCACACCTGTCTGAGAGTCAGCCAGGCCGTCCACCACACCTGTCTGAGAGTCAGCCAGGCCGTCCACCACACCTGTCTGAGAGTCAGTCAGGCCGTCCACCACACCTGTCTGAGAGTCAGCCAGGCCGTCCACCACACCTGTCTGAGAGTCAGCCAGGCCGTCACCACACCTGTCTGGTCCACCACACCTGTCTGAGAGTCAGCCAGGCCGTCCACCACACCTGTCTGAGAGTCAGTCAGGCCGTCCACCACACCTATCTGGGAGTCAGCCAGCCAGGCCGTCCACCACACCTGTCTGAGAGTCAGTCAGGCCGTCCACCACACCTGTCTGAGAGTCAGTGTACGTCAACTAAATGCCGTATTGTAGCTGGGTTTGTCAATATCAACATCTAATTTGTCTCGGTAACGCATGCTTAATGGGACCGGCCGTGTTAAGCTGTCCACACCGTAAGCAGTAAACTGGATATGCCACTGCCAGCAAAGTTTTGGAAGTGGCTATTTTGGGACTGCCTACGGTACAAATGGTCCGTTAATTCAGATTCAAGTTGCAAAAAACGATCAACTGAGCCCGCAGTGTGCATCGCATGAGCGCACATTGCACTTGTGTTAAAAATGCATCAAATCCGGCAACAACAATGATGCCATAATTAAATGGCCTGGTATGGCCCAACTGCATTTTTGCTTTCTAGAGCCATCCGCATAAGATGCATAGCCAGTTGTACCAAACGACGGCAGGCAGCTGTATGCACTGGCCGATCCAGGATCTGCAAAGGGACGAGAGGGTGGGGGAAATTTTGTCCAATTTCCGTGTCAATCAAAATGACAAAAAGGCAATAGGGCATTGACGATACAGCTCTGATAAAGCATAAATATGCCGAGCATAACGTATCACAAAGATGTTCTATCAAAATATTAACATATCGAATGTCAAGTACTCGAATTTAAAGTGGTAAAATGCAAATAAGTCAAGTATGAATTAATGAAGTGTGCATTTTTCGAATGTTGCGTGGTACGAATATTGAATCGACAAAATCAAAGGATGTAAATGCCAATGAACCGAAAGGAAATTAATGGAATGATGAGTAAGATCATCAATGGAATAATGATTCCATATATCAATAATCAGTCCTACATGAATGTGAACGTACCGAACGTACATTTACTTGTGTTCATGTACGAACGTATATTCACATACCCATGTTGAAATATCACGCCCATGGATGGGATTATACATGATTATGCATGTAACCTGGGGGAAATAGCATGCTCACGTATAAGAGCATATTTAATTCACGCAACTCAGGCGAAATGGCGTTGTCATTAAGACCGGCGGTTAGTGGAATGGTGGTTAGCCATGTTTTGCGGCGCTGGGTGCAATGTTGTACAACACATGGCGGCCGGGGGACAGCCCCGCTCCAGGTACAGCTGGGCACCGCCCTGATAACATCACCACGCCTGTTTCAGATGGCCCGTCACAGCACACGCAACAACTGGCTTAATATTTGCCGTGCAATTAGCACGGGCTGGCAGGGGTTATAATTATCACACTTCATCCGCAGCGTGGCTCACCCAGCACCAGTGGCGGATCCAGGGAAACGGCCCCTTCAGCCCCGAAGGGGCCCGAAGTGACACCAGTGGCGGAGCCCTCACCAGTCCCCGAAGGGACTGGTGAGGGCTCCGGGCGACTGGTGAAGGCTCCGGGCGACTGGTGAGGGCTCCGGGCGACTGGTGAGGGCTCTTGGCGACTGGTGAGGGCTCTGAGGGACTGGTGAGTGCCCCATCGTTAGCCGCCACCGCCACCGCGCAGCTGTTCTGGCCGTGACGCCAATCATGGCACGGCACTTGCACTTCTACATCGGACGCGGCGGAGTGCAAGACACACTCGAAACGAACGGCCGCGAGCGAGCGGGTGGGTGTCCTCGGAGCGGCACTCTTAGTCGGACATGCGTGCCAGCGGCACCGTCATGATCGATTACGACCCCACCAGCTCATCTCCGGCAGCCCACATTCCGATCGAGCGATCTTGCCGCTCACGCGCAGCTCCGCAAGCACCGGAAATCACGCCGCGTGTATGGGCGGCGTGAGTTCAGCGGCGGCACAACGGCGCCTACTTAATGGTGGTGTTGATTGTTGATGCGTACGGCGCCGGGTAGCCACGCGCTGCCCTGCCGCACCTCCCGGCGGCCGACCGGCGGCCGACCGGCGACACCCCGCCGCCGCTCCAAATGCCACAGACGACACGTTTGTCCTGTCTTCCGGCCCAGCAGTAGCCAGTCCAGTGTCTGCTGCTGTGGTCACTAGAGGTGGCAAATGCTCACCATTTGCGACCAAAGCCGGGGTCCGACCTGTCTGATGTGACCAAGCCCGGCTGAGGCAAGTCAACATGCGCTGAGCACCGGGCAAAACACCGGTTTTGTAGTAGATGTTTCTTTTGCATATAAAGTATCGCCATGGTTTTTGTTCTGTTTAATCAAGTCGTATGACTTCAATGGGCAATTAACGCCACGTTTCAAAATCTCGTTCACTCCCTGAACATGAATTTAAAACAAACCTCTCATCAAGACCTTCTTTTCGTATTGGCAGTTATTGATAGTAATAGCATGATAGTTGCAAACAACTATTAAAACACATTGCTTACCATTAATCGGAGGAAAATCAAAACTAAGACTACCAAGCTTTGATTCATTCATTGCTAAGAGGTCTCTAAATTCTTGCAACATGTCATAATGATCACACAATAACAGTAGCCACTACCAGATTCAGATATTCGATATTCAACCTTAAATACTATCAGCCTTCAAGCTCCATGGTAGTCTACCATAAGACCAATGACCTGCACGATCTGCCTTACAATCCATTCCCGCATCGAGTTCGTCTTTATCCTGCACTCTTTGACTGTAAGACTTATTTCATGATGACTGTAAGCTGCCTGGCTTAACCAATACACCATCAGGTAACCATTAATGATTGCAATGCAGAACAATGAACTTGAAAAGGCTCCAGGTATTGAAAGTAATGCCAGTTGATACCTCACTTCAGTGAGAAATGTTTCGCGAAATAGGGTGGAATGTATCACTTCCTGAACACTGAAGCGACATCCTTCCCAAAAGAGTATCGACATCGTAAGACATAAGGACATAAAAGATCAGTGCAACTATGAACCACAAGGGCCCTTCTTGGTTGCACTTTGTACACTGAACCAGTTGCCCATCGTGCTTCTTGATGCTTGTTTATGAAGTCTTCGTGCCTCATTTCTAAGTCTTAATAGTATCTTGTTTATAAGTATCATGTTTATGCTCACCATTACCGATCGTGATGCACAAACATTTCGTAATATAATTACAGGTAAAGGGATTACCTGTGATGTGGTATGTTAAACAATACCAGTGTATAGCATAGGTATTGCTATCGTGAATATAGGTTTCTATATTTTAGGTATCTCTCAAAACAAACAAAAAGGCGCACTTACGAGTACACTATTAGCACAAAATTGGGTTCGAATGACTTGACAAATAGTTTAAATGGCATCGCTTCAATTGCGAATTTTGACATCCCGCTGTACTCGTTTCGACATCTCACACCTAATGAAAAAAAAACATTATCCTAACAATGTCCCACTCACCTACCACAAAAACGGCATGTTCATCACTGCATAAGGATGGCTGAAAAAGAAGGCAGCATGGAGTACCAGCTACAAGGATACGATAATAAGCTGGTGAAGTACTAGCAACTTTACCTGGTGAGTTATGTCGACGCCTTTGCTATGGAATACGGTTCCTTGGCCCTTGGGTATGAATCGAATGTGTTTAGATATGTTTTGAGTTCATCTATTTTGTATGAATAATTATGGCAAAATTCGTTCAACATGTGTTGTAACACAGTTCGAATTGTTGTTGGGGACCCTTTGGGAAATCAGAGTCAATGATAACCATTGACACTGACACCACCTCCTGATCGAGAAATTCCAGTTCTATAGCATAGTTGTGACTGGGAGTCTTGCGTTCCCACGCAATTTGGCATGGTCGCCTGATGCTATCGTGAAACTATTCCTGCTGTCCCCTCGTCTCATGATGTGACGTACTGACTGACATCACATTATCAAGATGAGGTCTTGGGATGCGGTTATTATTAGCTTGACCACTAGCATCGCACTAATGACAAATGGTGGCAGGAATTGCGGTCAGCTGTTTTGTGAGGCAAGGACCGCCCGCATGAATACTAAGACGGCGCAGCTGGAGTGTGTAGGGGTGACAATCTGACCATGGAGTATGGTGTGGGAGCGGCAATACTAAGACGGCGCAGCTGGAGTGTGTAGGGGTGACAATCTGACCATGGAGTATGGTGTGGGAGCGGCAATACTAAGACGGCGCAGCTGGAGTATGGTGTAGGGATGACAATCTGACCATGGAGTATGGTGTGGGAGCGGCAATACTAAGACGGCGCAGCTGGAGTGTGTAGGGGTGACAATCTGACCATGGAGTATGGTGTGGGAGCGGCAATACTAAGACGGCGCAGCTGGAGTGTGTAGGGGTGACAATCTGACCATGGAGTATGGTGTGGGAGCGGCAATACTAAGACGGCGCAGCTGGAGTGTGTAGGGGTGACAATCTGACCATGGAGTATGGTGTGGGAGTGGCAATACTAAGACGGCGCAGCTGGAGTGTGTAGGGGTGACAATCTGACCATGGAGTATGGTGTGGGAGTGGCAATCTGATCATGTAATATGGTGTAGAGGTGACGGTGTAGTGGTGTGTATGATGCAGAGAACGTAATATGAAGCGTGAGCACTTAATAATACTGGGTGACAACGGTCGGTAGTAATACTTGGTATTGACGACGAATAATAATAATGGGACGGTGGGTAATAGTACTGAGCAGAGACTCCGAATAATAATACTAGGTGGGGACGGTAAGTAATTATACTGGGTGGTGACGGTGAGCAACAATACTGAGTGGTGACGGCGAATGATAATGCTACGTAGTGATGGCAAGTAATACTATTGGGTGGTGATGGTGAGTAATAATATTGCATGGTAACGGTGAGTAAGAACACTGGTTGGTGGTGGTAAGTAATAATACTAGGTGGCGACGTTACGTAATAATACTGGGTGGTGACGGTGAGTAATAATGCTGGGTGGTGACGGTGAGTAATAATTGTGGGCGGTGACGGCGAATAGCAATACTGGGTGGTGGTGGTGAGTAGTAATGTACTGAGTGGCGACGGCGAATAACAATGCTGGGTGGTGACGGTGAGTAATAATGGTGGGCGGTGACGGCGAATAGCAATACTGGGTGGTGGTGGTGAGTAGTAATGTACTGAGTGGCGACGGCGAATAACAATGCTGGGTGGTGACGGTGAGTAATAATGGTGGGCGGTGACGGCGAATAGCAATACTGGGTGGTGGTGGTGAGTAGTAATGTACTGAGTGGCGACGGCGAATACAATGCTGGGTGGTGACGGTGAGTAATAATTGTGGGCGGTGACGGCGAATAGCAATACTGGGTGGTGGTGGTGAGTAGTAATGTACTGAGTGGCGACGGCGAATAACAATGCTGGGTGGAAACGGTAAGTAATAATACTAGGTGGTGACGATGAGTAATGTGGCAGCTGGCAGTCTGCCGGGTGGCCGTCACTACAGCGCTCCGCCGGCGAGCTTGTGCCGCGTCATTCCTTCCCCGACCATCGTGATGCTGCAGGGCTGCACCAGGGCGGGGCGGCGGACCTGATGGCGTGGCGGCAGACCTGATGGCAGGGCGGAAGACCTTATGGCGGAGCGGCAGACCTGATGGTGGGGCAGCAGAGCTGATGGCGGGATGGCAGACCTCATGGCGTGGCGGCAGACCTGATGGCGTGGCGGCAGACCTGATGGCGTGGCGGCAGACCTGATGGCGGGGCAGCAGACCTGATGGCGGGGCGGCAGACCTGATGGCGTGGCGGCAGACCTGATGGCAGGGCAGCAGAGCTGATGGCGGGATGGCAGACCTGATGGCGGGGTGGCGGACCCAATGGCGGGGCGGACATGAGAGCCATGACATCACCGTAACGTCACCACGCCGTCTGTGGCCGCGCAGCCGTGTCAGCACCCACGCCGCGTCCGCACACCACAGCTGATGCTGTCCGGCGGTGCCCTCTTCTCGGGGCCCTCTTCATTAGCGTAAGTCTGCGCTGTTAGTTCTGAGCACCTCTCTATCAGCGTAAGCCAAAGTCGATCCAGTGGCCCTGCACACCCGGCCCGGAGTCCCCTCCGTCGCCTCAGGGGCCTCCTTTCACGGCTCAGGACACTCTCCTTATGGCCGGAGACATCTCTTTCAACAGCCTGGAACTCCTCGATCACGCAAGGGGCCTCTGTGCAGCTTCGACCCCTCTGTCGGCCCAGGGGCCCTTCATGCCGACTCTGGGCCCCTTCCGACGGCCCAAGGTCTCCAGCGGCTAGATATCCTCTTAGTCGGAGCAGAGGCCCTCCTTAGCGATCTAGTGTCTCGTCTGTCGGGCCGGATGCCTTCTTTCAACAGGTTGGTCCATCAGGCCAGGTCCATCCTTAGGTCCAATCTTAGGTCCGATCCCTCGGCCAAAGAACCCTTTCTGACGGTCCGAGGTCCTCTCCGGCAACTAGTGCGCCATCCATCGTCTTAGGGGGCTCTCTTTGACGACCCAGAACTTTTCCGGCAGCCCGGGGCCCTTTTTCAAACGTTTGAGCTCTCTCCATCAGGTCAGGGATCCTTCCTTCGGTTTGGGCCCCGCCGTCAGCTCAGGGCCCTTCACATTAGCTCGGGGCCCTCTCCGTTAGTCTGGGGTCCTTCCAACGACCTGGGCCCCCGCCGTCGATCTGGAAGCCCTTCACGTTGGCTCAGCCCAGGGCTCTCAACATCTTCTCGAGGGCACTCTCCGTTGACTCGGTGCCTTCTTCATCGGCCCTGGGTCCTTTCCGCTAGCCCAAGGCCCCTTTCCTCGGTTCAGGGACCCTTCACGTTGGCCCATGGGGTCATTGCGGGCTCCCTGCACTGGCTCCTTGAGCCCCCCCCCCCCCCTTCGGACCCTCCAGGGGCGACTTTCCCCTTCGCTCTCCCCTCTTGCTACGCCACTGTCTGGTAGGAACACGGAGTCTGTAACAGATAGTTGTCCAAGCAAAACGTAGCTCCTACCCCGCATGCTCCTAGATTAACATCAGAACTAAGTTGTTTCAATAGCTTAAATGCATTGATAATGCACTTAAGCAATGCAAGCATGGATACGGCATCTGTAACGCAGTCTGTTACAGCCTCCTTGGTGGTGCTCCAATCTGCTCCGATCATGGCCTTGCTCCCGTCAAACCACGGTGGAAATTTGGCAGTTCTTGGCGTAGCGAACTTGGCGGTTTGGGCGATTTATAATTGTCCACGGCGATGTTTAGCCCGGGCCGGCGGCGGGCGCGGCTGTTGGTCGGTGCCCGGCGCGACGGCGCGACGGCGCGCCAGCCGTTTATCCCGGCTGGCGCGGCGGGGCGCTCCGACCGTCCGGCCGCCCCAGCGCCCCGGGCTACGGTCGCCGCCACCCCCCGTCGGACGACGGTCGGCCCGTGTCGGAGCCGTTTTTGTGCCCGTGACCGGTCACGGGAGGTATGCGGCCTCCTCATGAATGGAGCGCGGCCGCCGAGGTCTAATTGCCGCGGCTAATGGTGGAGTGGGAGACAGACGGCCGCCGGTCAGATGAGCAGAGCAGCCGGCTCTGACCTATCGGTTGCCCCTCGGCCGGGCAGGCAGAGGAGCAGGCTGCAGGACGGCACCGCCGTTGTTCCCAGTGAGATGCGGGATGGCTGGCGACCAGAGGCCTGTGGCGCTTGGTTCGATGGCAGCACACTTGGCAGCACTTGGTGAGATGGTCCGATGTCGATGATGGTCGGATCTAGTGCTATGCTCACGGGTGGACAGGCGAGCCGACCATACGATATGCCTGGTACTGCTGCAAAAATAAGGTTTGAATTTCGGGCGCTTAAATGCACCTTTTGCAAGTATGCATGCAGTCTGCAAAGTGATCACATTCAGCTCGGTTGAATGGATGTGCATGGTGTCGAACACAGCACATCTATCAACAACATACCAATGTGATTTGCTTTAATCTGACACCATGTCCAGTCAATAGATCTGGATGTTTCCTTACTTCAAGGCATACTACTTTGCCACAAAAAGCCATCCTCGGAGTTCTGATGGTGATGTATAATTCCCCGGAGAAACCAGGGTCGGTTTGCTCAGATTTGCATTTGTATCTTACATAAGATTGTGGAATCGATTGCGGTTCGCCTCCTCTCGTAATTAACGATGTGCGATCTATTATAGTTCGACCCACAGATCCAAGGTCAGTTGGGACCTTGCTATCAAGTAATGACATAGTTTTTTAATCATCATTTATAGTGCCTGAACGACTATCTTTTTGTATCTGGGGATAAAATGGACGTCAAATTAATCTCCATTGTCGAAATATGTACAGAGTGACTCCTGAACAAAACAAAACAAAAACATTTCAGCTAACGCTCGCCGGGCGAGGGGAGTGGGATCTCGAGAGCCTCATCCCCTCTGGGTTTTCCACGACAGCGGCCGAATAAGTAGACGCAGAGACACCAAGTTTTCAATAGCTTATTATACTACTGTTTTACATATCTTGCCAAAATTTCAGGCCCAGTCACAAGGTCATTGACCTGAGACGGGTCAAAGAAATGGATGTTCCAAAATAGTCAAAGTGTCACCAATCAGAGTAGTTGCAACATAAAGAACACGCTGTCCTTTCATGAAGGCTAAAAACTCGTATCTGGACATATTCATTAAGTTCAAGGTTACTCACCTGAGGTCAGGTCTATTTCCGCATATTTTTTCCGCATTCAGTGGGAAAAATCGCATTGGTGGTAACTTAAAGTCATAAAGTCATAAAGTATTTAAACTTAATAAGAGCCACAAAGGCCCATCCAGTTAAGTCTGTAAATGGAAGATAACATAAGCCCGGTAAAAAGACCCACCCCAACCATCATCACATCCTAAAGAAACCATCCACCAACATCCCACACACCTACCAATGCCTATCTACCCTAGCTATCCAGCCCTATTCCCTTGATCCATCTTAACACATGTGGATTGAATGTCTTATCAATAATTTTCAAACTGCATCCATGCTTGCTTAAAGGGGTCTGTGCCATACACACTTACTTGGCATAAATCTCACCCCATCCATCACAAATTAGAACTCAAAAACAAGATCTTCCTGTAAAAAAATGTGTCCACCCTACTTTTAAATACATTCAATGAGGAACTCCCCACAACATCAGCAGGCAGCCCATTCCACTGATCAACAACCCTTTGACTGAAGACCTGTTGTCGCTTAACTGTCCTACACCTCAACTTGTCTAACCTGAATTGATGACCCCTATGTTATGCTCTAAACTGAAGATCGTCATTCAAATTGACCTGATCTGGTCCTTTAACAATTTTGCACATTTCAATCATGTCCCCCCTTAATCTCCTGTACTTGAGTGAGTACATATATAATGTCACAAGCCTTTCTCCATATTCTAAGTTACCTATTGCGCTGATGAGTCTAGTTGCTTTGCGCTGCACTCTTTCTAACATGTCTATATCTTTTTTCTAGGTAGGGGCTCTATGCTTGTACAGAATATTCCAAGTGGGGTCGCACATATGCTAAGAACAGTTTTTTCATGACTTCCCTGCTCTTATATCTCAAACTTCTATTAATGAGTTCCAGCATTCTGAGTGCCCTGTTCCTAGCTGAGATAATTGTTTTTCTGCTTTATGGTCCTTTGAAACCAACACACCTAAGTCTCTTTCCTCTTCAATAACATCCAGTTCCCTCCCTCCCATTGTATATCTGAAAGTCTCAACTCCAGAGCCCAGATGCATAACCTTACACTTGATAGGTTACACTTGATAGGTATTATAGTTGAAAGACATTTGCCATTGATCAGCCCACTTTTTTAGGTCCTCCAAGTCCAGTTGAGTATTACTAGATTGATCACTACTGTTAGCCACTCCTACCAGCTTCATGTCATCAGCAAATTTGAACACTATTCCTCAGCTCTATCTCAATGTTATTCACAGAGATGATAAGGAAAAGTGGCCCTAGAACAGAGCCCTGTGGTACTCCACTCAGAACATCCTTCCAATCAGATTTACATCCATTTAACACTACCCTTTGTTTCCTTCCCCTCAACCATGCTTCAATCCAACCCATAACTTTTCCAACAATCCCATGTTGTTGTAGTTGATGAATTAGCCTCCCATGTGGAACTTTATCAAAAGCTTTGCTAAAGCCCAAGTCACAACATCCATCCTGCTTAACTTGTCACGCCAAAATGATCAAGCGCATGAAATACGCATCCTGGGTTAATTGATGTGTCGAAGGTCAGTGGAACAATGTCAGGTCAGTTCTCATATATATTCTACCCCAATGCCATCTAATGCAGAATGTTGCTGTTTCACACCAAGTGATACCTGAATTATGTTTCAGCGCTGCTTGAGTTGTGCGACATGAGATTGGATGACGAACGAATGACCTGAGATGAGCTGACCTGGTGCAAGCTGACCTGATTCAACCTTTCTTTTTAATTGCTTCTCAAGCAGTGCACGCTTGGGCGAAGGCTGAAGAGATCAGTTTATCCATGTGTGCATTGTTCCAGCGTGACCTGGGGTAAGGTTACGAGGTCAGAAGCTAGACAGTTTACAACGATGTTTCAGCATTATTGCAGTTCTTCTTGGAACACATTTTATACCTACTTCAAAAGTGACGTTCCGGACAAATTCAAGCTTGAACTTCCCTGAACTGACCATATGGCATGACCTGACCTGACCGTAGAATTCTCGGATGTCAATCAGATGCAAATATTTTGCTTGAATTGTTCTGTTGGAAGGACCCTAGACATATACATTCATATTGCCTAGACCTTTCTCTAAGGTAAACGTTATATCACTGAGTTGACCTATCATGACCCTTAGCGACCTTAGCATGGCTGAAAATGGAGAAATAAGATGTGATATGAGATTTAGGCTATATTGGCTTGCAAATTATGTTTTCCCTGTGTCATACATGTCATCATATATGTCATCATCCCTCTGTCATGCATACATGGTTTGGGGATTAGTTTTCAAGCCTGATACTGAGCTGACCTATCCTGTCTTGACCTTTTCACTATGATGAACATAAATGCATTCATCTATGTTGATTCTTGCAAAACAATGTCGAAAGAACACAAGCTGGAGCATTTCTTTTTAAGCATTTCCAGGAACTTAAGTCAGGGTCCATACATCGACTTAATACCATCTGTGGTGGCCTCATTATCATTCAAAATGCAAATATAAGGTAAACTTTGTACTATCGATGACCGGCACTTTCAAACGGTGTGCTGCATTTTATCCTAGTATACGTAGATCGGAAGTTAAGGGGCAATTCAAGAGCCTCTCCGGCCCGGTAAAGGTAGATTTGCCGGCCTGCTCGGCGAGGGTTTTAAAGTTGGGCTAAGGACCGGGAAGAATCCTGTCAAGATCAATTATGTAAGGAATTCAATTTATCACTTTGCCATATCCAATATTGGTTATTTGGGAGTCATAGGTGTGGCTAATTGCCGATACTTTGCGATTTCGGCCAAAACTGCCTAACATGTTACTTCGTATGGCGTTGCAGGCCAGTGGTCTAACGTGGCACCCTCGAATTTGTGTGCCATAAGGGCGACAAAGGATGCCCGGTCAGTACTATCAAGTGGCGGCGTTCGCCAACGCCCGCTTCCCTGTTGTCCCCGCAGGACATTATTGGGTGTGGTGGTGGTGAGGAGAGGGAGAGGTGCACCATCCCCTTGTTGTTCCCGCAAGACAATATTGGGTGTGGTGGTGGTGAGGAGAGGGAGGGGTGCACCATCCCCTTGTTGTCCCCGCAAGACAATATTAGGTGTGGTGGTGGTGAGGGGAGGGAGGGGTGCACCATCCCCTTGTTGTTCCCGCAAGACAATATTGGGTGTGGTGGTGGTGAGGAGAGGGAGAAGTGCACCATCCCCTTGTTGCTCCCGCAAGACAATATTGGGTGTGGTGGTGGTGAGGAGAGGGAGGGGTGCACTATCCCCATGTTGTCCCCGCAAGACAATATTGGGTGTGGTGGTAGTGAGGAGAGGGAGGGTGCACCATCCCCTTGTTGTCCCCGCAAGACAATATTGGGTGTGGTGGTGGTGAGGGGAGGGAGGGTGCACCATCCCCTTGTTGTCCCCGCAAGACAATATTGGGTGTGGTGGTGGTGAGGAGAGGGAGGGTGCACCATCCCCTTGTTGTCCCCGCAAGACAATATTGGGTGTGGTGGTGGTGAGGAGAGGGAGGGTGCACCATCCCCTTGTTGTCCCCGCAAGACAATATTCGGTGTGGTGGTGGTGAGGAGAGGGAGGGTGCACCATCCCTTGTTGTTCCCGCAAGACAATATTAGGTGTGGTGGTGGTGAGGAGAGGGAGGGGGTGCACCATCCCCTTGTTGTCCCGGGAAGACGATATTGGGTGTGGTGTTGGTAAGGAGAGGGAGGGGTGCATCATCCCCTTGTTGTTCCCGCAAGACAATATTGGGTGTGGTGGTGGTGAGGAGAGGGAGGGGTGCATCATCCCCTTGTTGTTCCCGCAAGACAATATTGGGTGTGGTGGTGGTGAGGAGAGGGAGGGTGCACCATCCCCTTGTTGTCCCCGCAAGACAATATTGGGTGTGGTGGTGGTGAGGAGTGGGAGGGTGCACCATCCCCTTGTTGTCCCCGCAAGACATTATTGGGTGTGGTTGTGGTGAGGAGATGGAGGGGGTGCACCATCCCCTTGTTGTCCCCGCAAGACAATATTCGGTGTGGTGGTGGTGAGGAGAGGGAGGGTGCACCATCCCCTTGTTGTCCCCGCAAGACAATATTGGGTGTGGTGGTAGTGAGGAGAGGGAGGGTGCACCATCCCCTTGTTGTCCGCGCAAGACAATATTCGGTGTGGTGGTGGTGAGGAGAGGGAGGGTGCACCATCCCCTTGTTGTCCCCGCAAGACAATATTGGGTGTGGTGGTGGTGAGGAGAGGGAGGGTGCACCATCCCCTTGTTGTCCCCGCAAGACAATATTCGGTGTGGTGGTGGTGAGGAGAGGGAGGGGTGCACCATCCCCTTGTTGTCCCCGCAAGACAATATTGGGTGTGGTGGTGGTGAGGAGATGGAGGGATTGCACCATCCCCTCGCACGGGTGAGAGTTAATTTCGACACATTTTCTGAATGTCCACTTCTATAGTGTTCCTCTAAAATTCAGATAGAGTTCCGCTGGTGAAAATCGTAAGTGAGTTTACCGATGCGCAAAAACAAAAACAAAAACACCTCTCATGCTGCATGGTGACGGTGGAGCGGTGTTTCGCTATATAATGGAGTCACGTCATTAATTTTAGAACTGCAATAGATCGGGTGGGCAGTTGAAAGGATAAGACGAACACGGCATAAGGTTGGTAAGTCTACTTTTGTTGTGACGTAGTCGACAAAACAGCAACACTGTTTAAAAGCTTCATTTTTGTGCCTGTGTATGCAGATAATGCATGTAGATCAGGCGTGGATACAAGGGGGCAGTGGGGGCATGTGCTCCTCTCCCATGGGAATGGGAAGGTGGCGCCCCTCCTGCCCGGGAATGGCGCCCCTCTGGGGAGGCTCGAGTTCATCCACCTCGAATTTTCGAGCCAGAGGCGCCCCTCAGAAGGCGAAGTGGCGCCTTCCGGACATGCGGATTGGTTCTCCCATGACAATTCCTGGATCCGCCCCTGATAAAGATATGTATGCGTATGTAGGCTGAAAATACCGATACTTATCGCAACAATCCATTTTTAAGGAGAACATTGAGCCGAGAACCGACGGAACCTTGACCGTCAACCTCGGACGGAGAGATTGTTTGGATTGGAAAAGTTCTTGATAATTTCCGCATTCTAAAGAACTTCTAATAGTTGAAAACCTACGATGTATATGCATGCTATTTTTATACAGAGCGAACTGAATATCTCCAGCCAAAAACATGCACTTTTGAAATGGCAAGAACTTTATCAAGCCATCCGTGCAGACTTTCGCTTTGCCTTTTATTGCGAAACTGGTCTTTGTTCCTCATATCATTTTGGCCCTGACTTTATCTTATCGTGACTCTGGAGTGACCCAGAAGACGTAGACGGCAGCTGCAAAGGCAGCCGCCGCGCTACGATTAAGCGTGCACTCTCTGACGTAGAGATACAGTGAGTTTGCTGGCCCCGTGTTCATATCCACGTTGTTGAGCCAGTCCGCTGCTCACACATGCACCATCTGCTCGCTGCGAGCAATCCCAGAAATCACTTCTCTTCTTGTGTAGATTGTGATGTATTTTTGTAGGGGGACGGGGAGGGCATCAGGTGCTGATGATCACCGAGTCTAAAGTCATCTCTATCGGTACACAGATAGCAGTAACACCCTGACCACCATCATCGCCGCTGGTGTGTACCGCAGGGCCGGACGCAGATCTGAGTCACACCGCGGCGGGCGCGTCATGTCCTCTCCACTGGAAGCCACGCTCAGAGCATTGCCGCGGCATTGATGACGCGGCGGCAGACCAGGTGTTGTTTTAAAGGTCGGGTGGCGCCGCCGCCAGCCGAAAACAGTCATTAGGTGGAGCGCACAGGTCGGCCGGTGATGCTGTCGCCGCCACGGCGCCGAACCGCCGCTCGATGGCGGCTACTTTAGCCGGACGGCGTCCAGGCGGCGCTCTGCTCTGCTACACCTGGTGCAGCAGGTCAGCGGTCACCAGCTGCTGCTGGTGCTAACCGCCGTTCAGAAGTCATTAATCACCACCATCCTTACCCTGCCACGTGTCCGGGCCGTGGGTCAGCTTTGGACGCCACGTGTCCGCGACATTTATCAGTTTTGGCCGCCACGTGTCTGGGACATGGGTCGGTTTGGGATACCACGTATCCGGGCCCACTGGCACGTGTCCGGGAGCGCCGGCACGTGTACGGAAGCACCAACACGTGTCGGTCTGCAACAGATGTACACGTGGCCGATTGTCGGATCTGTCGACTTCCGGCATGGCAGCCTGCTCTGTATGCTGATTGGCCGTGTCAGCAATGATGAAGCTGCAAAGCAGTCGCACGCTGTGTTTGCGAGAGCACACCGCATGTGCCGCGCGATATCAATGACAACTGTGCGGCCCGGCGGGATACAAACTGCCGACCGACTGTTTTCCGGCAGGGTCGACACTTCGGTACCAGGGTCGACACTTCGGTACCAGGGTCGATACTTCGGTACCAGGGTCGACACTTCGGTACCAGGGTCGATACTTCGGTACCAGGGTCGACACTTCGGTACCAGGGTCGACACTTCGGTACCAGGGTCGACACCTTCGGTACCAGGGTCGACACTTCGGTACCAGGGTCGACACCTCGGTGTCGACACAGCCGTGTCCCCTGGCCTGCCGCGTCCACAAGTAGAATTGTCCGATATAATATTTGAAAACCAGGGCTTTACATGTTGACCTCCAGCACGTAGGTTCGTCTGTCTAACCTTGGCTGCATTGCGTTGGATAGCTAACTCATCCACATTTTGATCCTTAACTGCAAGGGAATTTTGAAGCGTTCAAGGGTTAAAATGTGGAATTCCCTTCTCCCTCCATTGTACGTCAGCATTCTTACATGTGTGGAATCCATCGCTCCCTCCAAGGTACGTCAGCATGCTTACATGCGTGGATTCCCCTCTCCCTACAATGTGCATCAGCATCGGAGGGAGAGGGGGATTCCACACATGTAAGCATGCTGATATCCCAGCCCTGGGATCGAGTCAAATCATGAACCACATCATGATCTCCATTTTGATTCTTTATTTTTCCCTTTCTTTCTCACTTTCTATCTTTGTGTTTTGATCTCTTTCTTTCTCTCTATCTCGCTCTCAAACTCAATCTCGTTCACCCTCCCTCCTTCCGCTCTCTCGTATCCTCTCTTTCTCTCTTCTCCCTTTCTTTCCCTCGTTCTCCCTCTCTCCCACCCACTTTTTGTGCATACTTTTCCTGAACAATGATTTGTCTTCTCACGCAGATGACAGTACGGGCGAGCCCACCGCACCGCGCTGCCCTGCGCCGCCGCTCAACAATGCAACCAGCAGGGCCTGATCAAAAATGCTAATTTCCCCTTCGTATTTCCAAGATTTCCATAGCGTCCGCGCGGCGACGGCAGCGGCGCTGGCGGGGAATTTGCGCCGGCGTCGACAATGAGGCCCGGTGCGGCGCCGTCGGCGGCCTCGGCGTCAGCTTAGCCCGACTGGTGCATCACGACACCGGAGTGCACACACACTCCCACCTGGTGCGGCAAAAAATTGCCGCGCCCACGGAAACGGGCCGCGCTCGGCCACAATGGACGCATACCGAGCGGGCCGGGCCGAACGGCCACCTAACCGGGCCGTATTGTCGGCCAATTTTTAAATGACCCGAGACCGGGACACGAGCGCTCAGACGCCGCCGCTTGTTAGACGGTGATTCATCTGTGCGATTATTGTTCACCAGAATATGAACAATGCATAAAGGCAGCACTACAGTCGACCGGCTCACAGCTCGAAAGATCTCAGCAGCCTGGTAACGCGCAAAAAGCAAAGCTTATTGTTCACTTCACTGTTTATCTTCAGGTCTGTTCCGGAGATAATGTGTCAGACTGGAATGCACTGGGGGGTCATGTGTACAGTGACAGCCGAAGGCTGCCGCCTGCTACCCTGCCGCCGCCCGACATTGTCTTAATTCACACTGTTCCATACATTGTAAAATGTAGCAGGGGAGATCCAGGGTTGATGATATATATGTCCAGCAAGGGAGGAAATTTTATAGGCATGACGGACTTTTTCCTGCTATTTGGCATGTTGAAACATCGATAAATTGCTCAGACCCACCATCACTGTGATAACAATGGTCAAGCTCCTGGTGTGGTCAGCCTCCATGTTGCTTCACGAATGGTTCCGTCAATGATACCTCATTGAAGGATCAGTTCTTAGAACGCCGCCTTTGGTCTGGCATGGTCTGGCAACCGAGATTGGAGCTGCTACACGTACTGCTACTCGACTGAGATGGTTAGCCAGACACAGGCACATTAGCCTCGGATGCACAACAACTGAAAGTCACATTTAGGGTCTATAGAATAAGAGCAATGCTGTGCAAAACGTTCCCAATCCACATTCCAGTTAAATTTAGAATAGCAAAGAACATACTTTGAAAGATGACTTACTCGAGCACCGGTCTGCAAAGTCGGAGCTCTATCCAGAACTGAATAAAATAATTATTGGCTAACCATACCTATAGAAAGCATTTTGGCATCTTCCCCAGAGCAGAGCAAGGTGTTATACACATCAGGGTATTTCATATGCTTACTTTTTTTCTGAAAATCGATAAGGACGATGTATATTCAGGTGCATATGGATAACAAAACACGGTTGGCGGCACACAAAAGTATCAAATTGGTAAAAGATTTCAACTAGACTTCCATAAGATTGGTTAAGCTCCAGCCGGTCAAGGCTTTGTCATTGATGACAAAACAAAATATGCTTCCATCGGTGGAGGAAATTGGTATTTTCGTTATTCTGCTTTACCTATCATTGACCACGGTCTCCAGCCACATACCATTGACCGGGGGACCATTTTCGTGCCCCGCATATTACCAAAGCCACGAGACAGATTTGAACCATTCAAACTGCAATCGATAGCAGTAATGCCCTGCGACCCCAGGACACTAAAGAGTTGTTTGCTTCAAGTAAGAAGTAGGGTCACAGGCTCTAAGCAAACACCTAAGCGGAACACTTTACCAGATTGCAAGGCTAGTGGCACATAATTCGACAGCACAGGGTGCAAAGTCTGTCAACATGATGGAACTAAGTGAAGTGTGCGGTACAGCAGGCATTATTTTCATGTTTCTTTTCTAAAAGTCCCAGGTCAAGGTGAATTGAGGTCAACTTCGTGCAATAGTTGTACCTCAGAAACTACCTGGACGATTTGAACGATTGAAAGGGCAATCGATAGTCCATGTCATGTGACCGTAGGACGCATGAGGTTATTTGTTTTGCTGAACTAGAAGCAAAACAAACTAGAGATCACAAACCAAGGTCAAACACCTAAGCAGAACATCTTCCCGATCACTATCCTTGTGCCATGGAATACAACAGCACGTTGTAAATCCGTCAAAATGATTAAAGTCAGTCTAGTGCGCGGCATAGCGAGCTGTTGTTTGACCGTCGCCGGCAGCATGGGAGGACACCGAGCGATCGCCGACAGGTGAGGCCGGCCGCCCGCGTACGTCCATCACTCGTAACATTTGAATGGGCATAACTCGTGTAGCCTTTGAATGTGCATAACTCGGTTATCGTTTCATATATTCACTTGATATTTAATACACATATGCACTACCTTGTGTTCGGTAGTACATGTTCCGGTTTGCTGGAAAACTGAAAATGTTCCACACAAATGGAAGCCTGAGTCAACGATTTTGAGCTACATGTGACCATTTATGCCGAAATTCCATGATAACTCATCCAATTCATAGATCTGATATCGGACTAAACAAAGAATGTCATATTGTCTTTAAAACGGAAATTTTGGTAGCTTGTCTATGCATACTTTATCAAACCAAACGTGAGAGAACTTGACGACACCGTTACGAGAATCACGGTTGACCTATGGTGATGAGGCACTTTAGTGTTGTCAAGGTGTGTATCATTGAGTCAAGGTGTACATCAAAGAAAAAAACTGACAGGAAAGAAGGGGGTGGGGGGAAAGCGCTCCCGCCATCCAATGGAAGGCTACGAATTCGCTGCGAAATATTTTGCACACATTAACATCAGTTGAACATGTTCTAAGCTTTCACGTGTCCCTGCACATCTCACCCTGTCCGCAGCGGCGTATTTAAGGGCGCCCAAGTGAAGAGCACGACTCTGATTTCGCATGTAGGTCATATGCTACACTATTGCTACGAATAAATGCATAAAGTGCAAGCAATCAAATCGAGTGAGACTTCAAGAAAATATATATTCTGCTCCACGAATTGCACTGCGCCTTCCAGCGTCAAAAATTAACCACAGACAATCTCATTCCGCTATTGACGTTATCGAACGTGGTCTACGCAACAAACACCCAACAATGGCCATATACTTAGACGCAACTGCCGCATTAGACTGAGTGCGTAAGTCCTCTCTGACACACAAACTGCACGAGCTAAGACTACGCGGACACATGGCACAATACATTCTCAACTTCCTCAGAGACAGGACCCTAAAGGTCAGATACGGCAGCGTCATATCAAGCACCACACCTCAGGATCAAGGCCTAACACAGGGAAGCATGCTTTCGCCGAGCCTCTTCCTCATCATGATTAACGGCGTGTTTGCCGACTACACCGACACATCACTCACCTTTTAACTTTTCGTGGATGACATAGTCATTTGGACATCAGCGCAGTGCTATTAAATGCCGAGCATATCATTCAAGCAGCACTAAACCACACAGGAGATTGGTGCAAAACTAGAGGCTTCACCCTGTCCGCAGAAAAGTTGGCCATTCACGCATAGCCGTCTCCATCCGACACCCCAATTCTACTTCGCATCGACGGCAACGCCGTTGAACAAGTTAATTTTGTATGTTCTTAGGAGTATACTTGGATCAGAACCTTAGCTTCAGCACACTTAATACTAGCATCTCGAGGAGATGCGCGAAGCGCATCAACCTACACCGTGTACTAGCAGAAACATACTGAGGTCAAGACAAGAAAAAAACTACTGCGACTCTGCAAGGCAATAGATCTAGAATACAGAATACAATACAACCCATCTAGAATACAGCACTATCATCTTCGCTACAATGTCTCCGATACTGAGCTGAAATTCCTGGCGCCTTCAACGAATATGCCGATCCCAACAACCACAAAACACTCGTGTTTACGAATGGGTCAAAACGCGAGGTCGTAGTAGGCTGGACTATGCCTTAGGCTTTCCAAACGTCTACCGGATAACTTTTTCATCTCAACCGCTGAAGCAGTTGCCGTACTGGCCAAGACGAGAAATGTAATAAATTGTTCAGACTCCAAATCAGTCCTGCAGTCGATCAGCAGGGGCGGGGATGGCCGAGTGGCTAACGTGTTCAGCTCTGGGCGCCAAACATCCCGGGTTCAACACTCTCACCACTCGTGACATTTCCGAATCCCGCGGCCCACTGGCGAAACAGTGTGGGCGGCGCCATTAGGCGTGATCGTGCTAAAAGTGCTTCGAGAACCACCCAATAAAGAAACAAACAAACAAAGCGGTCAATCAGCAACACACACGACTGCCCACATCTCACCATTGATCAAATACAGCAAGCCGTGGCCTGCAATGTAAACAACATTTCCTTCCTCTGGATTCAGGGCCATGTCAACATTCTAGGAAACAAGCAACCAGATTGGCTGGCAAAACAAACCTTAACATCGACGACTTGTCCCGACATGGAATATTCGGCAGACGACTGCAAAGCACTCCTACAATGCCACATATGTAAGCATCACCAGAACACATGTACGCAATGCAACTCCATAGCTCACCGCTCCAACCACACCTACACCACCAATCCAGCGTTAGGCACATGGAACACACTAGATTTAAAATTAGCTGCACAAAGCTTGCACAACCTTAACTAGAGGATCACCATTTGCAACACCTCACTGGGACACCTGCAACACCACATTAAGCATAGTTCATATTCTGTTAGATTGTAGTAGCTTTGATGCCCGAAGGCGACCACTTATGGCCTTCTGTCAAAAAGGCTTTCATCGCTTCTTGGTGACAAATACCCAGCACTCCTCCAATTACTATTTGGTCATCTGTACACCACCAAACTAGCAGGGCATTGTGAACACCACACAGCCAACACGAACTTCAGCACGCACTGCATTCCCGTGCAACCACTCATAGCAGTAGCGTAGCCATCCACGAATGGCATCGGACGTAGATGAGCCGAATCGTTTTACCACTCGAAAAAATGGCTACCTTTTGATGCAGTCGGACGTTGATGGGCCGACTTGTTCTAAAATTAGCATAACGTAGAACGGCTACCCAGAGGTACCATGAGACATAGATGTGCCGACTGACTATATGATTAATAACGCATAGCGGCAACTCAGACGTTCTGTCTGACGTAGGTGAGCCGAATTACAAAATGACGTAATAATTCCGTAATAATAATAATGACGCAATAATAATAACGCACAACCCTGCATAACCTACCACTAACAATTAACGCGCGGCAGCTGGCGTAATAGACGGTGTGGGCAACTACCTCCTTGCTCACACGGTAGAGAACTGCTCACTGCTCTTCGACGTGAGTAGGTTAATATCGGCACCATGGCAAAATCGAGTTTCTTGCCACCTCCCTCACCCAATAAATTATTTTGTGGAGGTGCAAAGAACACTAAACTCAAAACATCTGGGAGGTGGTCCCCCGCCCACCCAGGTCTTCAGCACCTTAACGTCATACACACGATAACGTAAGACTCCTTTAATGTAAATGTACACTTGCCTTGAACTTGCTTTCAAACCTTACTCGCTTTAAAGTCGATGCAAATGACCTCTATGGATCTCTAAACACACACCCCTCCCCTGCTATGAGATTGTTCTATGAAATATTGCCACTTCGGTAGTAATTTCTGCTCAATAAAGTGCATATGTCCATGGGCGTTCAAGCGTTCAACTAAGCGTTCAACGATCAGTCCACAAGTCTTCTGTAACAATGATGTGATGCTCCATCGTGCCCATGTAGCACGGGAGGCCTTTAGACTGTCTCTTGTTCTCGCTTATCTAGATCCCTTAATGGCGTCTTATTGCGTGTGAGGACGAATCCCAAGCGAGTGTATTCACATGTACATGATACAAAAGTTTATCTGAGCGACCAGGTGGCAAGTGGCCGGCCCGGCAGGTGGCAAGTGGCCATTGTCTTTGGTTTGCAACCAGCAGTCTCGAGTTCAGGCCCAGGGGACGACGCTTTTCAGCTTTGCTTCCAGTAATGTAATTTGGTGATTGTTTTGCATACATATTCACTTAAGCTCTGCATACATCCAAGAAGACGTTTGACGGCATAAATACTCTGTGTAATATATAGCGCGTGGGTGTGTTCAGTGAAGTGTACTTAACATGGGTTTCACTTTATGAAGCTTGCTGGGGGGGGGGGGGATTGACCTTTTTGATGGCCGAAGCTGCCATGAAAACCATTTGTGTCTTGCGTATGCTCACAGGTCCAATGGTTAAGTTTCAAACTGATTGGGAGGGTGAATCGATGATTGGGGGAAAATCAATGTTTGAGGGGGCCAGCGGTCCCCGCAGCATATACAAAGTGACACACTTAGTACTCAAAGCAATGCGCCTGTGACTGATGTGCAACTGCTGTAAGGTGATTGTAGTGTTTCGTCACACATCTGTACGAGATCTTAGCATAAACATTCTCACCTCTTTCATCAGGCCATAATTATATATCGTACATGTTCATTTTTTACTGTATTCTTTTTAACCAGTCACCATTTTACCATTCTGAAGTAGAGTGTCACGAGTGGGCGGCGTGTGTGAGTGTATGTATGAGGACCACCATAATTGGGGCACTGTTCCTGTGTGTGGCAAACCGAATAAATAAATAAATAAATAAAATGTTTATGGAGATTTGACTGCGCTGCATTTCGTACGCCTACCCGCGCTCGTCTGCCACCCGCAAAGGTGCCTATACTGGTGTTGGTATTTAACCTCGGTGGAGCTCTGTGTCTCATATATGATTGCCCTCGTGACGCCTGACATACTGGATTATCGTCGTGATGTTCCTGGCATACTGGATTACTTTCGTGGAGTTCCGGGCGTACCGAGTTTGTTCGTGAGGTTCCTGGCATCCTGAATTACTTTCGTGGGGTTCCTGACATATTGGATCACCTTTGTGAGGTTCCTGACATCCTGGATTATTTTCGTGAGGTTACTTGGGTACCGGATTTATTCTTGGGGTCCCTAACATACTGGATCACCTTCGTGGAGTTCCTGACATACTGGATGACGTGTGTGAGGTTCCTCACATACCGGATGCCTTTCGTGGGGTTCCTGACATACTGGATCACCTTCGTAAGGTTCATGACATACTATAATACTTGATTACTTTCGTGGGGTTCCTGGCATACCGAGTTTCTTCGTGAGGTTCCTGGCATACTTGATTACTTTCGTGAGGTTCATGGCACACTGGATCACCTTCGTGAGGTTCCTGACATTCTGGATTACCTTCGTGGGGTCCCTGGCATATCGGATGTTTCTAGTGGAGTTCCTGACATACTGGATCACCTTCGCAAGGTTCCAGGGGTGTAGGATCCTATTCAGTTGGGAGGGCTCCAGCCCCCCCCCCCCAATTGCAGCTCAGCCCCCCCCCCCCCACACACACAAAAACTTGGCAGTCAGCCACCCAACTTTGGAAGTCTAACCCATGCAAAATTCAACCAATGCTGCATTAATGTCGAGTACGACATACTAATCGTGTTCGACCTAGGTAGGTGTAAGGTTGCCCAAAATGTATAATGAGTGGTGACGATATTCTCGCGGTTCTTCTTAGCATACCTTAGTATTGGTGGTGACTGTACTCTTCGATCAATTGAAATGATACAAGCAATCCTGCTTTAAGTTTTATCCAATCGATAATCACACTGGTAATTTAGCACTGATCGTAATGTGGAGTTTGCTATGATGGTTACATGTTGTTTCTTTTTGTACTGTTTTTATCCGTTTTGATCGACGGTAATTTGAAGTAACGAGCATAAACATCATAGAAACGATAATGAAATTAGGCACAATGCGAAGCGAAAGGGGAAGAAGTCGTTTCGGCACTAAGTGGATTCTCCATATTCGCTAGTAGTTTCTCGATTAACCATTTCCTGATTATTTTGTGCCCGGATAGGCTGAGTTCATGGAAAACTGGAAAAAGAAAAATAATACTTATGATTTTTTTCTTCAACATGGCAAAAGCAGGTGGCCCAGATCCGGGGAAAAATTGTAATTTGGAGGTACCCTAGGTTAATAGACCCCGGGCTGAGCACCCCAACCGATCTTGCGATCCTACACCCCTGTTAGGTTCCTGACATACTGGATTACTTTCGTGGGGTTTCTGGGATATCAGATGTCTTTTGTGGGATTCCTGCGCGTCTGCTGTGGGGTTCCTGACATACCGCACCTCAGACGTGTGGCCGCTACCATGGCTGATCCCTGTCGGTAGCTCCTGACGTATATGATACATGGCCCCGATGTGCATGCTCCCTGTCGACAGTGCCCAGCATATATGATCCCTGTCGACACCGCCTGACGGATATGATCCCTGTTGACAACGCCTGACGTATATGATCCCTGTCGACACCGCCTGATGGATATGATCCCTGTTGACAACGCCTGACGTATATGATCCCTGTTGACAACGCCTGACGTATATGATCCCTGTCGACACCGCCTGACGGATATGATCCCTGTTGACAACGCCTGACGTATATGATCCCTGTTGACAACGCCTGACGTATATGATCCCTGTTGACAACGCCTGACGTATATGATCCCTGTTGACCACGGATGACGTATATGATCCCTGTCTACACCGCCTGACGTATATGATCCCTGTTGACCACGGATGATGTATATGATCCCTGTTGACAACGCCTGACGTATATGATCCCTGTTGACAACGCCTGGTGGATATGATCCCTGCCGACAGCGCCGACTCATACGATGCCTTTAGAGAGGTCCATGTCGAAGTGGGTGTCTGACGGTACGTTTCCGCCGTGTGAGCGCGTCTTGCTCGTTAGCGCCGTCAGACCGGGGTCCACTTTCACCCTGGGCCGGTGGGCCGGCCACACGAAGGCTTCGGCGCCGGGAAAATTACGCGCATTCACCGGCTGAGAGCTGTCCTGGCGGGCCAGTCCTGGCAGCCGGCGGCACATTTCTCCCAGCGGCGGCCGCCGCTTTCTGCATATTTCTCGACGTCGACGTTCTCACGCCCTGCTCCATGCGATGTGAATGTACGCGTATGACACCTTTCATGCCGGTGTATGCCGGTGTATGCCACCTTTCCCGACGCCACCATCGGATTTATGGGGCAGGTGGCCCTGTTTTTTTACATATTGACTTAATAACATGCAGTATCATTGTATAACAGAATATAAAGTCGTCACATGCTTTACCGAAAACTACAAAACGTACTATGCAGGCAGGTGTCCCTGGGCAATGTCATGTTTACTCAGACCCTCATTGACAATGTCATCTTCACAGTTTCTCAACCAGAAATATATACAAATACGCTTTGATATACGTATACAAAGCATGCAATTTTTCATACACTTCCTCCGAAATATCTTAGCAGTCTATCATCACTACCTGTATATATTGCAATACAAGGTACATACCGAATCAGCGTAACCACAAAAATTAGGACTGTGGTCATAGTACTTCCAAGATTACACCTTGTGTGTTTTTAGTTGCATTTGGACGTACATTCTTGGCTATATGTACGATACCAGGCGGTAATTTCAGGTGCAACTCCATCCAAGCAATGGCAAACCTCAGCTCAAGTTGGGTTTGAACTGCAATAGCGTTAAAGCTGAGCCCATAGCGCCAGTGCTCCAGATATTTTCCTCAGAAAAGAGTTGCTGAGGCTGATCAAATGTGCATGATCTGACTGAGCACTACAGTTTGCACTGGGCCACACGTCCGGTACATGATCTGACTCGGCACTACAGTTTGCACTGGGCCACACCTCCGATACATGATCTGACTCAGCGCTACAGTTTGCACTGGGCCACACCTCCGGTACATGACTGGCTTGTGGTATTCACGGCTCAGCACTACAATTTGCACCGGGCCCCACCTCCGATACATGACTGGCTTGTGGTATTCACGGCTCAGTACTACAGTTTGCACTGGGCCACACCTCCGGTACATGACTGGCTTGTGGTATTCACGGCTCAGTACTACTACAGTTTGCACTGGGCCACACCTCCGGTACATGACTGGCTTGTGGTACTCACGGCTCAGTACTGCAGTTTGCACTGGGCCACACCTCCGGTGTATGACTGGCTTGTGGTATTCACGACTCAGTACTACAGTTTGCACTGGGCCACACCTCCGGTACATGACTGGCTTGTGGTATTCACGGCTCAGTACTACTACAGTTTGCACTGGGCCACACCTCCGGTACGTGTCTGGCTTGTGGTATTCACGGCTCAGTACTGCAGTTTGCACTGGGCCACACCTCCGGTACATGACTGGCTTGTGGTATTCACGGCTCAGTACTACAGTTTGCACTGGGCCACACCTCCGGTACATGACTGACTTGTGGTATTCACGGCTCAGTACTACTACAGTTTGCACTGGGCCACACCTCCGGTACATGACTGGCTTGTGGTAATCGTAGAAGGGAAGAGACACATCGCATCTGAGAAAAGTCCGGCAAGGTCTAAGCCGTTGTGGAGAGCAACCATTGCTGGATAAGCCGGGTAGGTCGGGAAGTCCGATCCTCCTCCGGTTTGATGCCCAACTAATGTTAATCTGTAATTTCCCCTATTCAATTTCAAGAGAAAATCTGTCGGACCCGGACACCTCCGTCGTGGAATAGTGAAATATTTCCAGCCTTGAAAGCAGCGGGCCG